>BDUI01000462.1:41626-67479 GCA_002335545.1 Apodemus speciosus | reverse complement strand
TCCTGGAACTCACTCTGTAGACCAGGCTGGCCTCGAACTCAGAAATCCGCCTGCCTCTGCCTCCCAAGTGCTGGGATTACAGGCATGCGCCACCACCCCCGGCTTGAGAATTCTTTTTATTATTCTGTTTTTTTTGTTGTTGTTGTTATTCCATTTCTATATCTGTGTAAAGTTGAAATTTAGATGGAGACTGATTTCATTGAATCTGTAGATTGCTTTTGGTAAGATGGCCCTTTTTACTATGTTAATCCTGTTGATCCATGAGCATGGGAGATCATTCTATCTTCTGAGGTCTTCTTTGACTTCTTTCTTCAGGGACTTGAAGTTCTTGTCATATAGATCTTTCACTTGTTTGGTTAAGAGTTACATCAAAATATTTTATATTATTTGTGACTACTGTGAAGGGTGTTGTTTCCCTAATTTCTTTCTCAACCCATTTATCCTTTGTGTAGAGGAAAGCTACTGATTTGTTTAATTTTACATCCAGTCTCTTTGCTGGATATAAAATCAGGTGTAGGAGTTCTCTGGTAGAATTTTGGGGTCACTTATGTATACTATCATATTATCTGCAAATAGTGATACCTTGACTTCTTCCTTTCCAATTTGTATCCCTTTGACCTCCTTTTATTGTCTAATTGCTCTAGCTAGGACTTCAAGTACTACATTAAGTAAACAGGGAGGGAGTGGTCAGCCTCTCTAATCAGGTCTAGTCTCCGAGTTTAGTGGGATTGCCCTAAGTTTCTTTCCATTTAATTTGATGTTGGTTGTTGGTTTGCTGTATATTGCTTTTATTATGTTTAGGAATGTGCCTTGAATTCCTGATCTCTCCAAGACACTAAATATGAAGCGGTGTTGTATTTTGTCAAAGGCTTTTTCAGCATCTAATGAGACAATCATGTGATTTTAAAAACCAAATAATCCAATTAAAAAATGGGGTACAGAGCTAAACAGAGAATTTTCAACTGAGGAATCTCAAATGGCTGAAAGAGTTTCCAGGCCCAATGGGGACGACATTAGCCGAAATACCCAACATCAGGGAGATAAAACATGAAGAGGCCACCTCCAATAGATAGACATGGCCCCTAGTGGAGGGATGGGGCCACCTACCAATCTCAAAATTTTAACCCAGAATTGTTCCTGTCTAAAGGAAATGCAACGACAAAATATGGAGCAGAGACTGAAGGTAAGGCCATCCAGAGGCCGCCTCAACTTGGGATCCATCCCATCTGCAGACACCAAACCCCGACACTATTGCTGATGCCAAGATGTGCTTGCAGACAGGAGCATGGCATGGCTGTCTTCTAGAGGCTCTGCCAGCACCTAACACAGATGCAGATATTCACAGCCAACCACTGTACTGAGCTTGGGGACCCCAGTGGAAGTTAGGGGAAGGACTGAAGGACCTGAAGGGGATTGCAACCCCTTAGGAAGAACAAAAGTATAAATTAACCAGACCCCTCAGAGATCCCAGGGACTAAGCCACCATACATGGGCCAGTCTGTGCTCCTGTTACATATGTAGCAGAGGACTGCCTTATCTGGCATCAGTGTGAAAGGATGTGCTTGGTCCTGTGGAGGCTTGATGCCCCAGTAAAGAGGGATTCTAAAGGGGTGAGGTGGGACTGAGTGGTGGGTGAGCACCCTCTTAAAGGCAAAGGGGAGTGGGATGTGTAATTTTAATTTTTTCAAACTTTAGTTTTTTATTTTTTTTTGGTATTTTTGGTATTTTCGAGACAGGGTTTCTCTGTATAGCCCTGGCTGTCCTGGAACTCACTCTGTAGACCAGGCTGGCCTCGATCTCAGAAATCCGCCTGCCTCTACCTCCCAAGTGCTGGGATTACAGGTGTGCGCTACCACCACCCGGCTCAAACTTTATTTTTAATGATGGTTCTTAAATGCTTTAACCTCCCTTGTAACCCACTACCTGCCATATGTAGTGGGAAAGAAAGGATACTGGGGGTGGGGGGTGGGGGGTGGGGGGTGGGGGTTAGGGGTTGGGGATTGGGTAGGTGGGTGGGTGGGTGGGAGGAGTGGACCTGTTTTGGAGCACCTCTGTCTGGAAATCAGTTCAATTAGCAGGCAGCAGCAGCTTGATCCACTCGCAAACACTTTCAGATACACCAGTACAGTTTGGTAGAGTCAGGTTAGCAACAAAGTTGACAGGGTGACACCACCTAACAGAGACAACCAGGCCTCAGCCTTAGCACCAGTCAGCAGGAGGGACTAGCAGGAACACCAGAAGTTCTCAGTTCTTCAGGGAAGTGAAGATCATCAAGGACTCGAGATCGACAAGGTTGCACAGCTAGCTGTACGCAAGCCAGGCTCTGTCTCCATCAGGAGTCATTCTGAGGAAGTGGCAAGAAACTGCAGCACACCACCAGATGTTTTTTGGCCTCTTTCTCTCTCTATGGAATCCCGACAAATGTAGCTCAACTATGTAATATAAGGCAGACCAATACATGAGTGTCATTATCATGTGTCCTTTCACGTGCTTGTTTTAGCAGAACTTCCTCTCCACATGTGTCTGCTTCAGCAAAACGTTCCTTCACGAGTCTGCCTTAGCCTTTCACACCTGTGTTCATTTTAACAAAATGTTCCTTTATATGTTTGCCCCAGCAAAACACCATCCAACTGATTTTCCAAAGAATCCTTAAGTTTCCACTTTAGAGAGGGTATGGGGGAGTAGTGGAGTGGGAATTGGGAAGGGGGCAACATTTGAAATGAAAATAAACAAAAATAATTAATAAAAAAGATAAAAATAATCTGAACAGTCCTGAGATGCTAGATCACAAATATTTGGAAGGCTGTGTGCATGCTCAAGAGAGACTTGAGAAAGCCTAAAGTTCCTATCTCAGGCTAAAGAGAAAGTCTCCCTAAAACAGAAAGTGAGACTAAGGACAGGTAATTCCATGCTGAATCCTAATATGTACTTATGGAGACCCCTAGTGAATAAAGATGGCGAGATTTATTGGTTCCAGGTCCTCAGTGAAATCTGTTATCTCACTAGATGACTATTAAGCTAGGGAGACTTCAGTATATAGACATAGTAACACAGTCTAGTTGAAAAAAGTCACACAAAAATTATCCCCCAAGCAGCCAACAAATATTAATAACCATAAGAAATGACACACACAAATCTTGGGCAGGGACTGAATCTAATTTCCAGAGTACAACATTTTATGTCTAACTTGCAATAAGGAACTATTATTTCTTTATGAGCTATAAAATAATCAAAATCTTTGCCCTGTCCCCAAATTGTAATCATTAGAAGCAATACCTGAGGAAGTCTAGATATACTTGCTATAAACCAGCTACTTAAAATATACTCAGTGTTATGAGAAACCAAATCTCACCAAACAGGAAATATCAATAGAAAGATAGAAACTACATATATTAAAAAGTTATAGTTCCATAAAATGTATAGTGAAATTTTGTTATGATAAAAGTTTTTAAAACTAGCACATGCGTCATGTAAGAAATTCAGGCTTAAATGGACATTCATAGCAGCTCTGAAAAAAATTCACACGAAGAAATAAAGAATACCAGTAAAGACAACTAAATATAAAGTACAGAGTATATATTTCTTCCATGTGTAATTTTTTATACTCTCCTATCTGAACTAAAAGGCAACTGCATAAAACATCATTTATAAATCTGTGTTGATGGGCACATGTTATAAGAAATGTATGGAATAAGGTGAACGAAAACATACATATACAAATATATTTATGTGCTTCTACTGGCTGGTTTTGTGTGTTAACTTGACACAGGCTGGAGTTATCACAGAGAAAGGCACTTCAGTCGGGGAAGTCCAACAGTGAGGCATTTTCTCAAGGGAGGGCCCCTTGTGGGTGGTACCATCCCTGGGCTGGTATTCTTGGGTTCTATAAGAGAGCAGGCTGAGCAAGCCAGGGGAAACAAGCCAGTAAGAAACATCCCTCCCTGGCCTCTGCATCAGCTCCTGCTTCCTGACCTGCTTGAGTTCCAGTCCTGACTTCCTTAAGTGATGAACAGCAGGGTGGAAGTGTAAACGGAATAAACCCTTTCCTCCCCAACTTTCTTCTTGGTCATGATGTTTGTGCAGGAATAGAAACCCTGACTAAGACAGTGCTTCTGACTTTTTGTTGGTATAATCCAAAATAGATCCCGGGACAACTATTAGACAAAACCCTGAAATGTAGAAAGTTAGAAAAATAGAAAATAATTATTAGAAAATAGATGTTTAATGGAGATAGCAATAGAAGAAACAGAGTAACAAAATGAGGTATAACACAGAAGATGACCAGCAAAACCAGGTAATACAAGTCATACCTCATTAGCAATTACATTATTAAAAGTTTGCAACATTCTAATTTAGTCCAGGTATTAGTACAACAGACTTAATATAAAACATTATTTAATAAGGTTATCCTCAGGGTATAGGAAAGGGAACTCAAAATCAGCTGTGGGTGGGATGGGAGTATATAACTTATGTAGTCGCTGTGGAAATCAGTATGGAGACTACTCCAAAAAACTGAAACCAGGGCCAGCAACATGGCTCAGCAGGTAAAGCACCTGATGCCTTTTCTGTTTTGCTTTCTGTGGCTGTAATAAAGACACTGATAATGGCAACTAATGCACATAAATCATAATATATTTCTTAAAAGTTAAAAAAATGAAAATATTAATACCATATGGCTCAGTTGTACCACTCTTTGATATAGACCTGAAGGACTCTTAATATTTCAGAGATCCTTATACATTTGTATTCATAGCATCAATATTCATAACAGACAGAAAAAGAACTTTGCATTGGTTTCAGAGGACTTTATTATTGACAGCCATCAATAAATGAATGATTRAAAACTGTGGTACATTTTCACAATAAAAACTTTTATAACTGTATGGATAAATAAAATATTTGCAAGAAAATGGATGCAACATGAATCTATTATGTTACATAGAATAATCCAGACCCAAAAAGACAGACACCACATTTTCTCTTATATGCAGAACCTAAATTTTTATTTATGATGCATTTTGCTTGTAAAGACCAGAAAAGGAGGAAAGATTTTTTATAGTAGGTGAAAAGGAAGGAAGCTAAAGAATACAAAAGGTGGGGACTAACTGGTGGAAAAAGGAGGGGCACAGGTGGGAAGGCAATGGAGGAAAGGAACATAGAATGACATGTGTGCATGAAGATCCAGGATGAAACTCATTACTTTGTATAACCTAAAAAAAAACTAATAAAAAGTGAAACAAAATACACAAAAGGGTTACTTACTAAAAAACAAAAACAAAGATTAACAGACTAGCCAATTTTTCTACAATTCAAAACTGCTTCTTATAGTTAGTGTGTGCAATCCCAGAGCAAACTGTGTGTTGGACTACTGAGGTGTAAGTTATGGACTTTGCTTGTTTTTGCTTGTTTTTGCTTGCCACATTTAAATATTAAACAGAGAGTAGCTGGACATGGCAGAAAGAGGTGGAGGTAGAGATAGGAAGGTCAAGAGTTCATGGACAGCCTCAGCACATAGTAAGTTCATTCAGGTCAGCTTGGGCTATATGAAACGCTTTTTCAATAAAATAAGTACAAACAACAGGAAGATCATCAGACATAAGAAAATGTTCAATATGAAATAAGAAAACCCAGAGAAAACCAAGTGATTAAGAATAAAAGTATAAGCAGAAATAATACAGGAAGTGAAAAGACAAAAACAAGGAATTCTATTTCTTCTAGTTAGGCAACATGTACCCAAATTACAAGTGCACAAGGATTTAGCTGCTTCACATATTAGGATTTATTCTGAGATAGTGACATGTATTGTTTACTCATTGTATAGTCTACTAGAAAGTTAAAACAACCTAGAGGAGTATAAATTGATATCCAAACATAATTTACATGATAAAAGCAGTCATTAATGACAGCTATTAAAGATAATAATTTATGTTCTGTTACAGAATGATCTCAGATTTTGTTTCTGGTCAAACAAATGTAATGTACAAAATCATGTTATGCTTCTATGACAGTTGATGTCCACTGTCAGCTCAAGAGATTAAAATCACCTAAGAGACTGGTAAGGTACTTCTCCAAGTGTGTTTATTTCCAGATAGAGTCACTGCTGAATTCTACCAAATGTTTCAAGAAGAGCTAACAGCAATGCTCCTTAAACTCTTCTATAAAGCAAGAAGAGAAGGAACACTATCAAATCTAATGTATGAAACCAGCATTACCTTGATAGAAAAATGAGATAGAAATGCAAAAACAACAACAACAAAACTATAGGCCAATCTTCCTAATCAATATAGATGCGAAAATTCTCAAAGAAACTAGGGTAAACCAAATTCAAGAACATATCCAGATGATCAAATACTCTGACCAGTTTTATTCCAAAGATACAAATTAGGTTCAACAAATAGAAATTAATAAAAGTAATACAACATGTAAATTGATATAAGGACAGAAATGGCATGAGAGTTCAATAGATCCAGAAAAAGGCTTTTGGTCAAGTTAAGCATCTTTTGTAACTTCAAGATAAAAGCCCCAAAGAGGCTAGGAATAGAAGGAAACTACTTGAACATAATAAAGACTAACAAAGAGAAAACTAAGAAAAAGCTTGTATGAGTGAAAACTCAAAAATATTTTTTTTTCCTAAAATCAGGAACAAGATAAGAGTGTCAGTTCTGTCAACCCTATTCAAAACAATTCTTTTGAAGGTAAAATCCTCTAGCCAAAGATACATACACTTTGGTCATGGGTTTTGGAAATCAAGGTAGTAATGATCTGGAAGCCTCCTTCCTGATGGCTAGCTCTTATGATGTTGAAAGGTGTTATGCAGGATGCTGGATTAAAGTTCTCAACAGTTTTATCCAGATGTAAATCCTACAAACTGCAATGACATGCCCAGCATTAGTGACACTAGTATCTTGAATAATTGACCTTGTCTCATTAGATTTATGGCCAGCTCAATAGGCAGAAACTCATACTTGCTATTGTTAAATTTCACCAAGAACCTGTGGCTGGAGGTCACAGAGCTTAAAGGAGAACCTACTACTACCAATTTGCTAAACTGACATAATATCCAACCTTTTCTAAACACTTATACCCAAGGAAATTTCTTTTGTAGCAGACAGAAGCTATTACAGAGAATCCTTAACTAGTTAAGGAAAAAGTGCACAGAGAAAGTGACTGTGGAGTACTCATTTTCAAATAGGATATCTATATGACCGCCCTACATCTAAAGCTCAGAAATCATCACAGAATGGGTAGAAAAACTTCTCAGATCCTAAAGGCTGGGAAGACTGCTTGGAAAGTCTCTTTGGTCATGACAGGGATGGTGCATCCATGAGCTATCTACAGCTATGGTTGCCAGTACAAGATCACACCAGCCAACATTCTAGAATAGATGTGGGGTGAATTCACAAGGCCCCTCCCCTAGATGAGAAGCTGTAGGTAGTAGATGGCTGCGGAGGGAGAGAAAGTTAAGTTCCCTTTAGGAATGAGCCCCCTGGCTGGTTATATGTGCCAATGGTCAACCTTATACCAACTAACTTGATTCAGAAGAGAAATGAATTRGAGCTGGAAATGTGGGAAGGAATGTGAGTAGGAAGGTGTGGAAGGGGACGTGGATATGGACAAAATGCATGAAATTCTAAGCAAAGAAAAAAACTGAACCCCTAACCAATTCTTACCATTTCAGCTAGAGCAATAAGACAAGTAACAAACAGGAGACAAATAGAAAAGAATTATTCCTATGTGAAGATGTCATGATTCTGTATTTAAAATGTAAACCCTAAACATCTGCCAGAAAAATATTGAATCCAATAAATACTCAGGATACAAAACCAGCACACAAAGTTAGTTGCTTTTCTATATACTGGTAATGAACATGATAAATAAAAACTAGGAAAGACATCCCATTTACAATAATTTAATATCCTCTCATATTCAACAGGATACTCAGGAATAAATCTAACCAAGGACATGAAAGACCTGTACATGAAAACTAAGACACTGGATAAAGAATGGAAAAATGTAACAAGATGGAAACAACTCTCATGCACATGGTTTGGCAGAATATTGTGAGAAGCTATATTACTAAAAATGACACACAGATTCAATGTAATCCCCATCAAAATCCCAACGATATGCTTCAAAGAACTCAACTAAGCTGAAAATTAACTGTACGAGATTGGAAATGTTACTAGTCTTCCTTATCAATATGAAGTTTCAATCTCTTTATTTTAAAAATGATTTATTTTTATTTTATGTGTATAAGTGTTTTCCCTGAATGTATGTATATGAACATGTATGTGTACATAGCCCACAGAGCTCAGAATAAGTTGTAAGATCCTTCAGATGGTTGTGAGCCACCATGTCGGTGCTGAGAACTGAACCTGGGTCCTCTGCAAGAACAACAAGTGTTCCCAACCATTGAGCTGTCTCTCCAAGCTCCCATTCTCTTTTACTTAAGAAAAACATTTAGTATTTCTTGATTTCAAAGGAAAATTCAATATAATTTAATAGTAAAATATAACCAAGCTATACCCAAGACAGAATATAAATTAGGAAAATATAAAGTGTTTTCATGCATTATAGTCACATTTTTTTTTTTGTTTGTTTGTTTGTTTGAGACAGAGTTTCTCTGTGTAGCCCTATCCTGGAACTCACTCTGTAGACCAGGCTGGCCTCGAACTTAGAAATCCACCTGCCTCTGCCTCCCAAGTGCTGGGATTAAAGGTGTGCACCACCACTGCCCGGCTATAGTCACATTTTTACAAATTGAGGTGATGTTTCTGCAGATGATATGAGTTGTTGAATAGGCAAGGCCAACACTTCAGGAATACATGCATGTCATGGATCTGTTCATAGTCTACTATGAAAACATCATTTGTTGGGGCTGGAGAGATGGCTCAGATCCTGAGTACAATTGCCAAAACCCACACAGCAGCTCACAACTGTCTATAATAAGATCTGATGCCTTCTTCTGGTATGCATGTAGACAAAGCACCCATATTCATAAAATACATGAATAAATAAACCTTTAAAAAATCACCTGTTAAAAATTTCTTTTAGGAAACTTGCAAGCCATCTTTGGATAATTTTTCATCATTTTCTACTTCAGACAAGTTTATGATTTTAGACTAAAAGAAACCGTATGTAGCTTCACTTTATTTCATTTTATAGATGTGTCAAATGATAAAGAATAGTTAAACACTTGTCCAGGTTATAGAAGTTTGCTGACAACGTCAATTTTCTGGATCTTCAACTCAGAGTTTCTTCAGCATATTGTACAAGTGTTCTCTTATTGAATTCAGATCAGTTTCCTACATGTTTCAGAAAGATTACTTTTTTGCTAAGATGAAGTATAGAGGTTTAAGAAGGTCTTCTTCTGTATTTTAATTATCCTGTTTGCACTAAATCTATGCTTACCATAAMTATACATCTTTTCTCCTCCTTCCTTTCCTGCTTCATATGTAGTCCAAATATAAAGCTAACTTTATCCTTGGAATCTTCCTGGATCAGTGTGGGATCAYAGGCACATACTATCATAGTACCCAACCAACACAGATGTACAGATSTGGGGGAGGRCAGAACTGAGGCAGTCTCATCAGAYACTCAGGGYCCAGCAGAAAGTGGATMCTCATCAGAGAGTTTCAGATTTTAAGAATGAACAACTTTCAGTTTCAACTTTTCTTAAAACATTAAAGTTCTTAGTTCAGCTCATTTCAAGTATGTATTCTGCCTTTTTTTATAGCCCCACTATGTTTTCTTTTATGAGCAATTAAAACTTATGAGCAATCTAGAGTTTTCTTTCCAGATATCACTCAGTAAGTGTAGTTTCTCTGTATTGCTTTAAACTAATTAACATTTATTTGACAGTTTTCTTCCAAATTATTACAACACACTATTTTTTTCTTAGTTTCATGTTTTAATAGCCATAAAATTTTGGCTTTATTTATTCTACCAGAATGAATTCTTCCTTTCAAATATATTATAAACACACTAAGCAAGACTGAGTATCACAATGACTGGTCATGCTCTGTCTTTGAAGCCCTATAACATATATACTTTTTACTTCCCATATTTAAATACATTATTTGCATAATCAAAGTTATTTGTGTGCAGTTTTTGTATGTCACTAATCTCTTTTATCCTTGAATAAATACTTTACAATATTCTCTGGCTGGGATAGAATTAAATGGTGTTAAATTCATGAAACCTGGCTTAAAAAATTCAAGTACACCAATGGAGCAGTCAGAGAAGGGACTGAAGAACCCGAAGGGGTTTGCAACCCCATAGGAAGAACAACATCATCAAACAACCAGACCCTCCAGAGCTCTCAGGGACTAAACTACCAACCAAAGAGAACACATGGAGGGACTCATGGCTCCAGCTGCATATGTAGCAGAGGATGGCCTTGTCAGGCAACAATGGGAGAAGAGGTCCTGTGACGGTTTGATGCCCCAAAGTAGGGAAATTCCAGAGTGGGGAGGTGGGAGTGGGTGGGGGAATACCCTCATAGAAGCAGGGGGAGGGGAGATGGGATAGGAGGTTGTTGGGGGGGAACTGGGAAGGGGATAACATTTGAAATGTAAATAAAGAAAATATCCAATTAAAAAAAGGAAAAATTCAAGTAAAAAAAAACATGTTTTAGTCTTTTCTTTTTATTGCCATCCACACTGTCTCTTTAGTTCATTCCATTATTCTTGTCATTTTAAAATTCTTTAAGAGTCTTTTAATTCAGTATCCCTATACCATCATTCTTTATCCTCAGAGCCCTGGACAAACCTCTCATTTAATAATCCTGTTCTATATTACATTCTATGACAGAAGCTTAGAGCTGACAGTAATCTTGGAAATTTCTAAATGCATCACCGAAGTAACAACCAGATCATAAGCACAGACAAAATAAATCACTGTTCTAACACAAGTACTTATCTGCTTTAATATATCACATGGTACACTTACTTATATTCATCATAGACTTCTTGTTTGGGGAGTGAAGTCTCAGGATGCTCCTCTAAGGTATTTCGAATCCAGGAAAAGGCATGCATTTGCTGTGCCCGGCTAGATGACATGGCATTCTGATCACTAATGATAAAACAGACAAGTTTTAGCAAGTCATTTAAACCTTTTATTTGTTGTTTTTTTGTTGTTTTTTTTGTTTTTGTTTTTGTTTTTTTCGAGACAGGGTTTCTCTGTGTAGCCCTGGCTGTCCCGGAACTCACTCTGTAGACCAGGCTGGCCTCGAACTCAGAAATCCGCCTGCCTCTGCCTCCCAAGTGCTGGGATTACAGGCGTGCGCCACCACGGCCCGGCCATTTAAACCTTTTAAAGCAAGGCCTAAGTGTTATGTTAAAAACATATTAACAGGTCAAACCGAACTCAGAACACACAGTAGATACTCAGTAATCTCTATAAAAACTGTTTATTTGTGACTGAGCCAGTTTTTACTATCAGTTTCAGAATGAAATTACTGGCCTGTTTGGCCAAACTGCTGGTTTGGATTCAAAAGCATGTTAGGTAGTRGAGATATTACAAAAAGTTTTTGTTTTGACCAAAATTACTTTTGTATGAGTACTTCCTAACTTGCCTGTTCATATATCTATACTTCCTAAATTGTTAAATGTTTAGAACAAACTATGATATATTCTTTATATTTGATTTGCTCTGCACACTCAAAGAATGTGCCTGTAGAAGTGCCTACCCTGAAATCATACTAAAGCACTCCATCCCGAGAGTGGACAGGAGAGATCTCAAGAGGATCGTCATCCCACCACAACCCTTCTCACAATTAGGATCTTTGCATAGACTACCATGTCCTCTAATAAGCATTAATTTTACTATCTGGCAGTACTTTTATAAGCTGATCTCATGAAATGGGCATTATAGACCCTACACGGCAAACTAGTCTACTGATTATGACACTAATCTCAGTCTCCTAGTAGAAGAACCTGATTCCAAAATACTGAGCACATTTTTAGAATAGGATATAATTAAAATAGTTATTATGGTTGACTGAGGTAAGAATAGGTAAAAGTAACATAATTTGTATTTCATTATTTCTCATGTACAATTTTAAATAATATAATGTTGAAAATAACATTTGAGTGAAATGAATCTTCAGAAATATGCAAAAGGTAATGAAAATTTTAAGAATAGAAACTGAAGAACTGTTTTTCTCCACATTCTCTCCACGTAAGCATTTTAAATTATGAAGCTAAAAGAATACCCAAAGTACTTCAAGTGAGGTACATCTACATTAATATAGCCAACATTGTACTTTCTCTTTTTCCTTACATTCTATGATGTACTTATTTATCACTACACTAAAAACGACCCCAAACTTTATTCTTCAGAATACTTACCTGGTTATTCTTTGGTTTTCTGTTCTTTTTTCACATTTTTATACGGCATAATACTCCCACTGTCCTGTGTTACCAAACCCAACTTACATTTCATGGTATTTAGCCAGTTACATAAAAAATTATTCAAAATTGCAGGTGAATATTAACTAAGTATTATGAAAGACACAAATAATCTGTTTTTCCAATCTGTGTTCTGACGAACTTAGGAATACTAAAACAACAATCAATCATAATGTACACAGCTTGGTACAGTCCTAAAAACAAGGCAGCATTACAAAGACAAGAATAGGTCTACCTTTTCTCTGCACTGCTGAGACCAGAAGGCAGTTGAAGGTAGAGGTAGAGTTTCTCTAGGTCTGTAAACTTCTCAACTTCTTGCTGGTTTCAAAGGGTTAAAAAGAAAGATCATTAAAAATACTTCCTCCCAACTAAATTTAGTAATATTTCCCCTAAATGCTACTGATCTTTTTCTAATTTTCAAATACCTAGAATGTGACTAACGCTAATGGAGGCTAAACGATCTGAAATAAAACCAACAAACCCTTCTGAACCATGCAGGTAAAATTATAGTTTGAATTTCAAAAGGGCTTCCATTTAGATAAACCTAGTTATAAGAYTCTCTACTATTACTGTTGAATAAATATGTCATTCCTGCCTTCCTTCATATGGGTAATGTAAAGTGAACTGGTTACTGGTATTTATGAATTTTTTTTGGTGGTAGTGATGGTGTAGGACATCTTTTTAAGACAGAGTCACTCTATTATGCAGCTTTGGCTGTCCTGAAACTCTATGTAGATCAGGCTGGTATCCAACTCACAAAGATATTCACCTTCCTCAGCTTCCTAAGAGCTGGGATTATAGGCAAGCACTACCATGTCTGGCTCAGAATTTATTCTTAATAAACCATAGTTTATACACAGATTCAATTTTAGAAGCAGAAATAATCTTATATTTTTGAATGTTTATGTGTTATATGCAATTGTATACATGTGTATATGTATGCAGAGGCAGGAAGAGGATGTTGGTTTTCCTTAATTGCCTTCTACATTATTTCCTTGAGAAATGGTCTCTCACTTAACCTGGAGTTGGCAGTTAAATGGCTACGTGGATGATCAGCAAGCCTCAGAGATAATTCCATCTCTTCATACCTTCCTCAGCAACACTGGGTTATAGGTGCTGGTTCATGCCTGGCTTCTTATGTGTGTGCTGGAGTCTCCAATGCAGATCTTTATTTTAGTGCAGCAAACACTCTTACCAATTGAGTCATCTCTTTAGAGCATAGAAGTCTGTCCTTAGTTTCAAAATTTACCAGAAAATATAATTTTAGATTTAATTCACAAGGTGATTTAATCTATCAGTTGTTTGCATATAGGGCCTATGTACATTTCAAAAATCCCATTCTCTATGAGTATTTTCCAAAGTATTGTTCTAATACTTAATGAGCTATAGTTCTTAGAGCAAAACAACAAAACAAAACAAAGTAGGCATTCATTTCTCAGTCTTTTATCAATGAGTGCTGACTTTTCTTAGTTCCCACAACATGTGGTATGGTATTAGAGTCTCAACGCTACTCTTCACAGTACATTCTACATTCATCTTCCAGTTAGAGCACAAACATTTTATCCCATAGTTTTCAGTGTCTTTATTTTCACTGTCACAGTAGTCTATGTTTTTTAGCTTTTTCTTTCACTACTACCAATAAAAAAAAGTTCATTTACTCAGTATATAAGTTTTGGATTTTACCATGTTTCGCAAAGTTTGTAAGAGAATTGTCTGGCTATACTGTGTATGGTACATTACACAAGTGCTTGAATATATTACAATACTGATGAATACCACAATTTTTTTTGCCCCCAAGGACCTAAGACAATACTTATCTAACTAACTGGCTTTCCTGTTGCCAACCTCTCCCTTCTTTATTAAATTTGGCTCCTTATATTATTCTTATTAAATACTATAGTTCTCACTCAACCCCCAAAGTGCCTATCATACTGAATCTAATGAGGTTATGCTATAATAATAAAACATACATAATATTATGGACAAAAAATGAGGGCTATAGCTAAAATCACCATCTTTGATCATTAAGAAAAGATGTATCTCAGGAGCTAGAGAGATGATGGGCCAGTGGTTAAGAACACTGACTACTCTTCCAAAGGTCTTGAGTTCAATTCCCAGCAACCACATGGTGGTTCACAACCATGTATAATGAGATTTGATGCCCTTTTCTGGTGTGTCTGAAGACAGCTACAGTGTACTCATATACATAAAACAAATAATTCTTTAAAAAAAAGATTTATCCCATATTGATTGTGAAACTTGGGGTTCTACATAATTTTTAAATTTTCCAGATAGAGAAAAATGGAGAAACTTCAGAATAGGGAAGCATTTCAAAATATATTTCAAATTGAGACAAAGCACCAAAAAGGAAACTTTTATAAGATGTTAAAGAACATCTTTTATAAAAAAAAAAAAAACCAAAAACTTTTCTTTCCTACTTTAAGCAATAAAAACTTGTAAATGCTTTGTTATTTCTTCATTTGCAATTGGTGTTTAGCACACAAAAGGATAAACTACAGAATGACACTAAAAACTCGTCATGTCAAACTCTATGAAGAAAATGGAAACAAAATAACCCAAGTTGTATTAATGGCATTTGACTCCAGTCTGAGTTCACCAGTTTTCTGGTTTTATGTATTTGTGTCATTCACTGCCAAATGTTGGCTTCCAGAACAATGACAGTTGATTAATGTATCTTACACTAGATTATCAAGGCAAGAGTTTGATGTGGCAAGCATGTTAAACATATTATTTAATATACTTTGTGAAAATTTAAATGTGAATAACCATTTTAAGATGCACTAGTTGTTAAAAACCACATTTGGCTAAATTTATGAAGTAAAGGATAATGGTGGTTCATTTTCACAGTAGTAGAGAAAAAATTGAGTATATACACTTAAGAACTGTGTGTATTTCTGAGATAGGATCTTACTAAGTAGCCCTGGCTAGCCATGAATCAGAGATCAGCTTGCCTCTGCCTTAATAACCTTATTCTAGGTCAGTGTTCTCAACCTTACTAATACAGTTCCTCATGTTGTGATGACCCAACCATAAAATTATTTCCATTGCTACTTCATAACTGTAATGTTGCTACTGTTGTGGAATTGTAATGTAGATATCTGATAAGCAGGTTATCTGACATGTGACCCCTGTGTTGAGAACCACAGCTCTAAGTGAAAGAAAACATCCACAAGAGACTTAAGTTATTGACTGCCCCCCCTCCCCGCCCCAGAGGCTGTGAGAAGGGGAATGCAGTAACTGTTTAATGGGCAGCATTATATACATAAAATAAAAATCTTCCAGAAAAGTATACCAATCATAGTTTATAACAGTTAGGCAGATGAGTCTTCATATTTGAAGACCTCAATCAAATTTTAAAAGATCACATTTTAAAAACAATAACCCACACCAACATCCCTTTATCCCTAGACTTAAGTTTTCACTTTTAAAAAGATGTTCTTAAAGCAAAGCTATGAAAAATGGTTTCAAGTTTAAGGTGAGCCTCAAGTATTAACTAGTTGAATAGATTGGGCAATAACTGATAGAAAACAATATGAAAAGATGAAAAGGGTTCCTGCTTATAATCATAAAAGCTTTCACCCATTCATACTTAGTAGTTAACTTATTTTGAAAGAGGGATGGGGTTGCCATTCCATAGTTAAAAACTCTGACCCAGATTGCTGCTGTCTAAAAGAACTGCAGAAACAAAAATGGAGAAGAGCCTGAGGGAAAGGAGGTCCAGTGACTAGTCCAACTTGAGATACATCTCAAGGGTAGGCTCCAAGGCCTAACACTATTATTGATACTATGGCTTGCTTATAGACAAGAGAGTAGCATGATGGCCCTTGGAGAGGCCCAACAAGCAGCTGACTGAGACAGAAGCAGATACTTAGATCCAACCAATGAAGAGAAGATGGGAACCCCTGTGGTGGCTGAATTAGGGAAAGGCTGGAAGAAGTTGAGGAGGGCAACCCCATAGGAAGACCAGCAGTCTCAACTAACCCAGACCCCTGAGATCTCTCAGACACTGAGCCACCAACCAGGCAGCATACACTAGCTGGTCCGATGCTTCCTGTGCCCCCTTCCCCCCATACACAGTAGAGGACTGCCTGGTCTGGCCTCAGAGAGAGATGATGTACCTAATCCTCAAGAGACGTGAGGCTCTAGAGAGTGGGGAAGCTTGGCAGGGCAGCAGGGAGGGAAGGAGAGGCTGGCAGAGGGGGAGCTGATGACAATGACATCCTTGTGGGTACAGGGTGAATGAAGAATGGGATGAAAAACTGGAGGAGGGTAGACTGGGAGGGGGATAATGACTGGACTGTAAAAAATAAAAGTAAACAAAACAAACAAACAAAAAACACCACAGCTCTGATCATCTCTTCCTCTGAATTTTAAACACATATATACACAATGAAACAAATACGCCAAACCTCCTGTTAATAACTCTAAAGCTTGTAACACTATTCTGACTGCTCCTCTGCTTTGGGTCCTAGTTGTCACTCAGAAACATGCTCAGCTTATGGATAATTAGTTTGCATTTATGGATTCATTTAATAATGCTTTCTAGTATCTGGTTATACTTTCCCCATCAACCAAGATGAAGCTTTTATCTGTTTTGTTCTAATTAATTCTTTTTTTTTTTTTTTTTTTTTTTTTTTTTTTTTTTTTTTTTTTTTTTTTTTTGGTTTTTCGAGACAGGGTTTCTCTGTGTAGTCCTGGCTGTCCTGGAACTCACTCTGTAGACCAGGCTGGCCTCGAACTCAGAAAGCCGCCTGCCTCTGCCTCCCAAGTGCTGGGATTACAGGCGTGCGCCACCACGCCCGGCTTAATTAATTCTTTTGTGAGACAGAATCCTAAAAAATAAGATGAAGCTAGATGGGAACCCTTCTAGTATAGTTTAGCACCCAATTTTGTTTTAAAAAAAAAATCTAAAATTATTAAAAAATCACAGAGAGAGAGAGAGAGAGAGAGAGAGAGAGAGAGAGAGAGAGAGAGAGAGAGAACGAGAACAGGTTGGCATGCATTACTATATCATATTTGTTTTTATTCTCTGACATTCCTTTAGCAGCATATACAATAAAAGTATCTTGAGGGGGGAAGGGATAGGGAGGTTGTGGAGGAGAAACTGGGAAGGGAGATAACATTTGAAATGTAAATAAATAAAATAACCAATAAAAAAATGAAAAAGTATCTGTATATGTTTGCAATACTAATGTTGTGAGATCAGCTTAAACTGTTGACTGATAAACAAAATGTGATACTGATATACAACAGTTTTATTCAGCTACAATGAAAACTGTCTTGTAAGAAAATAGATGGAAACAAAATAGCTAGTCTCAGAAAATACTGCATATTTTCTTTCATATAGGCATTTTGGGGGGTGGGCAAAAAAAACAAAAGCAGGACAATTAGGTCCATTGAAAGGGAAAAGGATTAAAGGGAGGAGAATGAGAGAAAGCTACAGAGGGGGTGAGCATCACCAAAATGTCATATCTATTCATGAACAAGTCATAAGAAAAGCTACTGTTTTATGCTATCGGCATATGCTAGAGTGAGAGAAATGATAAAGTACATTGTATAAAATGGTCTGTTCATTGCTGTACTGAGAGTGAATTATTACAAAGTTTCACTATTTTAAGCACTAATGCCAGATAATAACTGTGTCCCTTGTGAGTTTTTGTAACATGTCTAAAAGTAGAAATAGTCATCAAGGTTGTACATCTTCAACCTTATCAATTTTGAATTTCCTCCCCCACACTGTTAAACTAATATTCCCAGCAGCAATGTCAGGATTTTTCGATATTTTTTTATTAAACTTACATTTTAAATAAACTTATATTGTAAAGAAGTGTTTCTATTTCATCTATCATTTTATAAGTGATGATTATGGCTACACTAAGCTTTAATACAATGACTCAGAAGCTTTTTTGAGGTAGAAGATCTGAAATGGGGGTGGGGGAGAGTGGGGGGAAGGGGCCAGAGAGTCTGGATTTTTAACATGCTCCCAAGTGATGCTGCTACTATTCCTCAGAGATCATAGCCAAGGAAGTGGTGTTCAAAGAACATTTAAAATAACGGCTCTTTATCATAGACATAGTATACTAATCCTCCAGTGGCTACATGTGTTCATAAGATTTTTCTCTTAGTTGTAGCTATTGATTTTATTTTTGGAAACTTGTGACACCAGTCTTCTGATGTTTCCAGGTAGTCAAATACTGCAGTCTCTTCATTCATAATCCCAAATCTCAGCACTTTGTTCCTCAAGATTAAATAAGAAAGACAGAGGAAAAGGTATGAGGACTCATACTTTTCAGGCTTGTTGCTCAGAATTCTAAATTTTCAGTTTCCGACCTTCTATGAAAATCATCGGGAATTACAGAGGTATATGATTTCCTTTTGTGGAGTACCTACATAAACAATGTAAGAAAATTGCTTTCTACCCTGTCCTAGAAAACATCAAGCAACTAGGAGAGCAAACACTTTATATTATATCTGATTATTGTAAAGGTTTAGTCAAATCTGAGTGAGTATGCTGACCTTGGTTAGTATTTAGCATTCACTGTAAAATGCTTCCGCCAACAGAGGAGAAAAGGCAGTTTTTCACATGGGCCACACTTTACATGTATCTCTTTAGTGACATGTACACTGGCAAGAACAGGAAACACTACAGTGAGCTACTTCAACTTATTGTTAGGAGTGTATAATCTCTTGTGGAAGGCCTCATTCTAATATCAGTCTGGTTCTCAGAAAGCATGTTCTTATATTCTAGAGTTCCAGATCACTTTTAGTCCATCTAACAATAAGGACAATAAGCTAATTCTCTTCCCATTTAAAATAATAATCATGAAACACACATAAAAGTTTCAAAATTAAATGAAATCATTCATGCATCCAGAATTGAGTATTTGGCAAATTCTAGGAACTATTAATACTTTAGTCACACAAAACTAGACAAAAAACAAAATTATACACATGATGAAGATAAATGCTGTAAGAAAAAACAAATGTTGGGAAGAATAATTTAAAAATATATATTTATTTTATTTATATGAGTACACTGTAGTTGTCTTCAGACACACTAGAAGAGGGCATCATATCCCATTACAGATGGTTGTAAGCTAACATATGGTTGCTAGGAATTGAACTCAAGACCTCTGGAAGAGTACTCACTGCTCTTAACTGCTAAGTCACCTCTTCAGCCTGGGAAGAATAATTTATAACAGTGATCTTGCCACAAAGCAAAAGGCAAATATTTTTGCAATGGCTGACCCACAGCAGAGATTCCCACAAGATATCATTATTCTTTGTTACATTCAATTTTGTTATATTTTGCTTTCTATTGACTGGTTATTGTGATGGCTAAGCAGGAGCAATGATAGAAGGTAGTACATTACTAAGACAAAAATAGTGGCCTCCTTCTAACTTTCTGTTCTTATAGATAAAAATCTGTCTTTGCTAAGGCATGGTGGGGCCTGAGAAGACTTGAGAGCACCTAGCATCTTTGGAATAGAACTCAGGTACAACCGCTGACATGTAGGAAGAAGATGGGCTCAGAGTACAACAGAGACCAACTTTTTTTCCCTATGATCTCTTCCTTTTTGAGATAAGAAAAACAATTCAAGAATCTTTGATGAAATAAAGAAATATATTAGGTATAAATTGAGAGGGATTAAAGTATTATCCATTAATAATATTTAAGTAGGCAGAAAGTATTAGCCTCTATATAAAATTACTTTATTTACAGAGCACTGGCTGCTCTTGCAAAGGACCCAGATTTGGTTCCCATCATTTACATGCTGGCTTACAAACCTGTAATTCCAGCTCCAGGGTATCCAACATCTTCTCCTAGTCTCTGCAGGCACCATATAGACATAGTGCCTTTATATATATGCAGACAAATGTTCATATATATAAAATTAAAATATAACCACTATATTTAGTTGGTAAACAATGAGTTTGCAGACCAAAAGGTCAATATAAATACGGGCAATAAAGCACTGGCTAACAAAAAAATTTAATTACTACTCACAACAGCATTTAAAATTTTTAAAATTTTTAATATTTAGGAATAGTTTTAAGAAAATCTGTATGAAATTTACAGAGAAAACTACAAAGATATATTGAAAGAAAATATGGAAGAATCAACCATAATAGTGAAAATCCAATCTCACAGAGGAAGACCATGACAGTCATTGCAGTCCCAATAAAAAATATCAGTAATTTTTTTCTAAAAATAGAAATTCTAAATTCTAAAACTTGAATGGAAATGACATAAACAAAAAGTTGTTTACAGAACTATTTTCCAGATTACCTATAAAGTGATAGTAAACAAGACAATGATGGGGAGAGGAAGAAGTCTAGAAAAAGACCTGTACATTTGATTTTTGATAAGCTAGAGGAATCTCAATGAATGGTGCTGGGAATGGATACCCATTCAAGTGATAAAAGTCATGTGAAGTCAAAACAGATTCAAAATCAAAATGATTCAAAGATAAAAAACAAAAGGCTAAAGTATACAAATTTTACAAGGAAATATGTTAAATTACTATGGGAAGACTGAAATAGGAAAAGTAAGGTTAAGATGTTGACAAGACTACATGTTTGTGATACTGATCGTTAATTCCAACAGTTGGGAGGCAGAGACAAAGATCTGTATCTGAGTTCAAAGCTAGCATGTTTTACAGAGAGAGTTTCAAGGCAGCCAGAGCTGCAGAGAAACCCTGTCTCAAACAAAAACAAAACAAAACTCAAACACAAGCCAACCAAAAAGATGTTAGCAATGCATCTTTAAAACATTTACAAAATGACACAAAACAGTCAAAAAGAGCAGTAGTGTGCACCTAGCAACTGAATAAAGGAAAAAATTACACAAAGAAGTACTTCTGTTATTACAAACACCTGAACTCTCATCAATAACTATCTGAGTCCCTATTATTTTTGCTTGAGGCTACTACCATGACCCCATTTCATCTGGCCAGATAGTAAAGCTATCAAAATGAGGCTGCCTGCATCTAAATAAAGCAGGAGGGAGGGTCAAATGATTTATAAGAAGGTTAGCTTTAGGATTAAGTAACTGCCCTCTCTCTGGACTGCCTTAGACAGTTCCTTAAATTGTACCAACCCTCTWTCTAACAAATATGAAAAAGAATATGACTAAGGCTAGGAAATAATACCCAGGAGGAGACTACTCTAAAGACATGATTTTTTTCCCAATGGGACCTTTGGGACACCACAAACCACTTAAAAGCTCATGCGTATGGACTGCATCTCAAGCAGATGACTATTTAAAAAAAGATTATAGAATAGATCATGTGCGGAAAACATAGTACATAATTAAGAGATGCTAATTATCTATGTCTGTCAGTCAAAGAAGAATCTAAGCCCTGCAGGGAATCTCTCCTTTCCCCTTTATAACTAAAAGTCGTGTAAAAACAGGAGCTCCTGAGCATGTGCTTCCTGGAGCCCATGCCACTCTGCGGCATGTGCTTGACTTTCATTCTCACTAACTCTGTGGTGTTCATTACTGCTTCTCTGTGTTTTGTTCAATTCTTTGAGACACAAAGAACTGAACATTGCCTCATGAAAGATCCCCAAGATCCTTTCTAGTAACATAAACAAGAAAAAATTGAGTGCGAGTCAGATAACAAAATTAATTAATCAATAAACAGCATTTTTAATAGTCTAGGTTGTCCTTGAACTTACAATCTTCCTGTTTCAGCTCCTGAGTCCTAGGTTTGGAAATTTTAATAGAGAAACCAGAGTAGAGAGAAAGACAATCAGAGAAAAAAAGAACAGTTATTGAGACCAGAATAACATCAGTGATTTCAATTTATGTATCTTCAAAATTTTAAAAGAGGGGTGAACAAAACCCAAGGAACAGAAAAGTATTTGAAGAGATAATGCCTGAAGACTTCCCAAAATTAACTAATCTACTGAATAAATTTGATAAAGCCCCAGTCAGATGATACAAAGTAATACACAGCCATACATGTAATAGTCAAACAGCTGAGAGCCAGCGGTTTGTAGGCAAGTTAAAAAGTAAGAGACAGAATGAATACAAAGAAATTTTGATAGCAATTCAGAGGAAAAGAACTCATACATTCAGGAAAACAATGATGGACTAACTGCTAACTTCATATCTTATATAACAAAGTCTGAAAGGCAGCAATATAACATTCATAGCAATAAAAGTGTTAAGCAGAAATTCTATTCCCAGCAAAATAATCCTTTAAAACTCAAAGCAAAAAGGAGATATAACACCAAATGACTTATTCTCTAATTTTAAAAATAATTAACATTAACCACCATTAAAAAAATTCTTTAATGGTCTATTGGATTTATGAGTAGTTTAACTAGTTTTCTACTTCCATTTTGTTCCCCTTATCTATATAGCACATTCTCTATATGTATCTGTATGTGTATATATGTATATTATCTATCTATCTATCTATCTATCTATCTATCTATCTATCTATCTATCTATCTATCTATCTATCTATCTATCTATCTGAGGGGGTTGTTTGAGATAGGGTCTCTCTATGTAGCCTGATTATTCTAGAACTCTCTAAGAGTTCTCTAGTCTAGTTCTCTAGACTAAATTGGCTTTGAAATTGTAGAGATGCTTCTGTCTCTGCTTCCTGAGTACTTGGATTAAAAATGTGTGCAACTATGCCTGACTTAGTAATATATTTTTTTAAACGTCTGAGCACTCTGTCCTGTTAAAAGCCTTCTACTTGGCTTTCAATGAGCTTAGATGAATGAATGCATCCTTCCTGTCATAGCTGAGCACCAGACATAAACTACTCCCTATACTACTTCTTATTCTAATTCTGCCATCATTCCCCTTTCTTCCATGAGTTTTAGCTTGCCGAAATCATTGTATCTCTCAAATATTCAAAACTCATTCCTAATTTTGAATTTGTGTATTCTCCTTTGTTTACAATGTATTGCTGGCAGGCCACTTCGCGTTTATTTTTGTCTGTTTATTATTTGTTTGTGTGCATGCTGCAGCACTCTTATGGAGGTCAGAGGATAAATTTGTATAGCTGGTTCTCTTTTTATTTGGGTTCTGAGGATAGAACTCTGGTTGCAAGGGTAGAGTACCAACTGCTTTTTTTATCCACTGAGCCACTTGCCAGACCATGGTTGGCTTCACAGATCTGCTTATCTATCATGATTTCAAAGAGGCCTTTTCTGATCACATCCACTTAAGTTTACTCTGGTCACCAATTTATTTGCTTCAATGTGCCCTTTTCAAATTTTATAATGGCATTTAGCAATATCTGATATTTTAAGCTCATTTGTTTAATGTGAAACCTTTTATTCTTATTTAGTATTTTGTAATAGATATTACTTATCATTTTCCTATTTTTTCCACGATGAAAAACATGAATAATCCTCCAAAGCATGTATGCCTTATGGATACCTAAATCTAAGAGTATGAGTTATTTTAGTTGTAAAAAGGAAGCAAAAAGATTGCCTATTCCAGAGGATTATTGTAAGACAAGAAGAAGTAGGGGGATAAAGGAAGAAAGGAAAAGGAAGTCAGTGAACGAAAACAGGAAGTGAAAGGTACAGATAAAAACTTCCCTACACAGCCATCCTTCAGCCATTAATAGAAATATAAAGAACTGGTAGAATTTTCTCCCAATGAACAACTGTTATTCATTTACCTTTCAAGAAACTACTATGTTAACAATAACGGGAAAAAAACCTAGTAAGATATATAATCATTACACCACCAGATACCTCAAACCATCCAAACCCCACAGAATTTGGATAGGAGAAGGTTCTGAAATGACAAGGAAAGGGAATTTTCTATCTTGACAATGTTTGACTTAATAGTGCAAAGCTGTTGGATGCTCAGGTGCATAGGGTGTAGCCTAGGCTCTTGGCAAAGCAGATAGTATTAACTCTTACCCCAGTTGTTGAACATTATGAGGGTGTGTGTTGGGGGGTGCCTGTGTGAGAATGTCTCACTGAGTAGCCTCTTCTGGTTTTCAAACCTGTAGCCATCTTGCCTTCAAGTGCTGGGATTATGAGCCAGGCAAGATGGCTTGGTTTTCCCTATACATTTAAAAGACCTGAAGGCTGGAGAGATGGCTTGGTAGTCATGAGCTTTTGAAGAGGACCTGAATTTGGTTCCTAATACACATGTCAGGCTATTACTCAACCCCCTGTGACTATAGCCTCAGAGAATTTAACAGCCTCTCCTGGTCTGCAGGTAACTGCACATATGTGGCAACCACTCATACATACACATAAATAAAAATAAAATAATAAGTAAATAAGACCTAAGGAACTACCAATATAAAACTATTATGGCTTAAATTCTTAAGAGCTGCAACTCAAAGATGAAAATATAATAAAAATAAATTCACCAAGAATATAAAAGCATTTATTAAAGTAAATACTTATAGGGCTTTATTAGTAAAAGTATACTATCTTTGTAGGTGAATTCCAAAAGGTTAACCAACAAAACAATGACAAAAATGTTATCTAATAAATCAATCTACCAAACATCTAAAATGTTGTCTTTAGAATTTTCATACATATTAATTAAAACTTTAAAAATTACACATTTAATGAAATGTTTAAGTAATCTTTCAGTAAAGGTCAGTAAGATTCAAAATCACAATTGCTTCCAACTGTGGTTTTAGGACTGATGAGTTACACACAAGAACATAGTTAATGAATATTCCCAGAGGGTTGGTTTTAAATGTAAAATTTATTCACAAAAACTCAAGTGGTATTTAGAATCAATATTTATTTAAGAATGGCAGACTGTGAGGTATTGTACTTACCAAAATGCAGTCCACTTTAGATTGTACAGTTTTGCTAAAAGAAAAAAAAAGTGAGAGTTAATAAAAAAAGCATTTTTAAGTATAAGAACTCTTAAACAGACATAATAATTATACAAACTAAGGAAATGGTGAAGCATCTCATCAAGTACTGCATTTTATTACAATACCCACTAAAGTACAAATGAGAGCAAGTCATGCAAAACATTTAGATACTTTACATAGTCTTAAAAAATAGTGTAAACTAAATTACCTTTCACAGAAAGTCTAAGAGCCAAGTAGAGACAACAAAACCTAGTCATGGGCATAGAAGATGGCTCAATGGTTCTGAGCACTTGCTACTCTT
Source organism: Apodemus speciosus (assembly GCA_002335545.1). Taxonomy (NCBI): domain Eukaryota; kingdom Metazoa; phylum Chordata; class Mammalia; order Rodentia; family Muridae; genus Apodemus; species Apodemus speciosus. The sequence continues at coordinate 41,923 of BDUI01000462.1, read as the reverse complement.
GCGTGGTAGCTTACAACCACCTGTAACTCCAGTTTCAGGAGCATGCATACAGTACAGATACATACATACATACATACATACATACATACATACATACATACACACACACACACACACACACACACAGAATTATGTGGTCCTATAATGTTTATGTGTGTAGATGTATACATGTGTTTGCTGTAGAGACCTGAGAACAACCTCAGCTGTCACACAAAAAATGCAGTCTACCTCCTTTAAGATGGTGTCTTAGTGTCCCGGGCTCAACAAGTAGAATTATACTATACTGGCTGGCCCAAG
>BDUI01000462.1:23882-35345 GCA_002335545.1 Apodemus speciosus | reverse complement strand
CCTCTTCTAGTGTGTCCGAAGACAGCTATGATATACTCATATAAATAAAATAAAAGAAAGTTTAAAAAAAAAAGGGACTATAATAAAGAATTCCTATAACTTTGCTATTTAAGGCTAGGCTTACCAGTATCCGTATAGCAGTAGTTTTTTAGAAAGTAGGGTTAAATTAATTATGTATATGCATTGAAGATTTGGGAACAAATAGTAAGAAAATGTCCAAAAGGGAAGTATAAATAATTAGCTAACAAAGGAGATAAATGGAATCACAGGAAATGCTTAATGAAGATCCAAAAGAATAGAAAATGAATTAACAGATATTGAACAAAGGCAATGAAGAGAAATATGCTTACTATTATCCACTTGATCAATAATCACTAAAAATCTGGTGGTACAAACAGACTAGTTTTTAAAAATATTATCAGAACAAAACAAATACAAGATCCTAGCATTGCTAGCAAGAAAAGAAACTTCCTCTTATTTCCACCATTTTTCCCCTCTGAGGTTGCTGTAATTAACTAAAGACTGAACATGTTAAATGAAGAGTTAAGAAATAATTTCTAAGTTTTGTATTTTAGTATTAGTCCTAATTGTTAACTGTCTGTAGTTATGAATTAAACTTAACCTCGGTTATGTATGTCTAGGATGAAACAGTGAGTAATGGGGTTTCAGGCATCTGGTTCATGTCTCACAATACATTTTATAGGAATAAGAAGAGACTATAGCAATGTGGGATGGAGAAGATTTGAAAGCAGGCAAAGGCTATCAGAAATAGAGTAGCACTGAATACGATAAAGATAAGATACATTTTGCAAAAAGACATTTTACTCCAAAAGGTACAAGTGGTGATTTAAATACGCTTGGCCCACATAGTGGCATTATTAGGAGGAATGGCCTTGTTGGACTAGTTGTGACCTTGTTGGAGGAAGTGTGTCATTGTGGGTATGGGCTCTAAGATTTTCCTCCTAGCTGCCTTCAGATGAAGATGTAGAACTCTCAGCTCCTCCTGCACCCTGCTTGTCTGAACACTGCCATGCTCTCGCCTTGATGATAATGTACTGAACCTGTAAGCCAGCCCCAATAAAATGTTGTCTTTATAAGAGTTGCTTTGGTCATGGTGTCTGATCACGGCAGTAAAACCCTAAGATAGTACATGAGTCAAACAATAAAACTGGCAGAACCAGCTGGTACAAAACCAGTTTAGGACACACTTGACCCTAATGCGATCAATCACCTATAATGGATCTCTGCAGAGTACTAAGTCCAACAACTGTCAAGGCACATATAGAACATTCACTAAGACACACCGCATTCTGGGCTATGAGAGAATGCCTTAACAAATTTTCTTTCATTGTACAATGGCATAAACTAGGAATGAAAATATAAAGATAGTTAGAAAATCCCAAATATGTAGAGATAAACCAAAAATTTATAAAAAGATTTGAGACAAAACTTTATTCTTAAAAAATGTTTTATGTATATGAGTGTTGTGACTGCATATATGTACATGCACCATGTGCATGCCACAGAGGCATCAGATTCCCTGAGAATGAAGTAACAGATAGTTGTGAACTCCCATATGGGTGGTGAAAATCGAACCCAGGTCCTTTGTAAGATCAACAAATGTTCTTAACCACTGACCCAACTCTCTAGCCACAAGAGAAATTTTAAAATACTTTTGAGTTCAGTAAAAACACAATCCATYAAAACATGTGGGAAGCCACACAAGCAGTGCTTAAAAAGAAATTATTTCAGAGTGAATGTATTATAACCCAAGTGTTCAACTTATAAAAGGAAAATAAGGTGCTATGGTATGAGGCTCATTTACATGTTTAATCCCTTGACCCCAGGTAGTGGTGCTGTTCTGGGAGGCAGGGGGTGTGGTTGGCAGAGAAAGGCTACTGTAGGAGCCCTTCAGGTTTCCCATCTCATTTTGTTTCTTGTTTGTTGCAAGGACATGTTAGCATGAGACTTGTATTTCTACTAAGGGGGACAGAATAACGCTTGCCACTATACTTCCCCTGCCACGATAAACTTGAGATTCCTTAAAACGACAAACTGAAATAAATCCTTTCTTAAAAAAGYCAGGTAGCAGAAGGCTCAGAGAAAAACTGAGGAGTAGAACATACATAAATGCTGGGTGGGCATGATGGTCTGCCTGTAATTCCAGTCAAGTAATGGGAGCCTGGGCATTCCTAAAGAAAGAAGGCTAGCTACGTCATGATTAGTCATACAGACAAAGTCTGAAATTTAGACCTTGTTTCAATAAATATGGTAGAAGAGTGATTGAAAATGACACTGAGCATCAACCGCATGCCTCAATCTGTATTTGCATATACTTACAAGAGCACACACACATAGTGGCCTGCACTCATCTTAATATGTATACATACCTAAACACATGCAATGGGAAAAGAACAAAGTCATCTTTCCACAGTACTGAGAAAAGTAACATATCTTTTTTTAAAAAATAACCTATAAATTACTAATATTAGAAATGAGAAACCTTTAAAAAGTCAACAAGGAAAAATCTCTGTACAACTTTATGCCATCAAGTTTGATAACACCTAAAAATTCTTGGTTAACAAAATCTGTCAAAATTAGGAAATGAAGTCTGAACAGGCCTGGATTCACTAAAGAAATGGGATAAGTAATTACTAACCTTTTAAAGAAGAAAGCAACAGGTCTAGTAAAGTGCACCAAGAATGTTCGGTGATCTTCATCAAAAGAACAAAAGCAATATAACGAAGGAGTTTGTAAAAGGCTATATAGATTCTTCTGTACAGCCACATGCACAAAGGGTAAGTAAACATAAGCATTACGCCTTGAATTATCAGAGTGGATAGAGAAGTAAATGTAAACTGAAAACTTTTTTACAGGTGGTAGTAAAGGAGAACGTCTTTATGAGCCCGCATGCTCATACTGCACTTATACTGAGTGTGGTGTGACTTTTCAGATGTAAAATCAAAATCAAAATCTATAAAAAGAAAAACTGATGATTTGATTTATTAAAATTACAAATGTGTGTTCTATAAAAGACACTGTCAAGAGAATGAAAAGACAAAAGATAAACTAGGTGACAGAATCTGTAGAAGACGCATCTGATAAAAGACTGTTAAATGCAYTGTAAGATCCTGTCTGAATCTTTCTCCTCCAAAACAATAGGCTTACAACTCAACATTAAAAATACAAGAACCTAATGTCGGGTGTGGTGGTGTGCACCTTTAATCCCAGCACTCAGGAGGCAGTTTGAGGCCAGCCGGGTCTATAGAGTGAGTTCGGAGACTGCCAGGGCTATGCAGAGAAACCCTGTCTCGGAAGTAAAATAAAATAAAATAAAAAGGAGAAGAAAGAAGAAAGAGGAGGAGGAGATGGAAGAGGAGATGAAACAAGAACTATGTACAAATCTTAGCAGAGAAAATATACAGATGGTAAATAGCAGGTGCATAGAGACCCCTTGTATATACATCATTAGAAAAATACACACGAAAATACTACACATCTATTAGAATGTCCCAAAATCCAGAAGCTTGGCAACATCAACTGTCATAATGACATAGAGCAAGCTTTTACTGCTAGTGAGAACAGAAGCTGAGAGATCCTCTTCAAAGAAAAATTTCTTACAAAATGAAGCATATTTTTAACATATGTTCAAGCAATTGTACTCCCTGGCATTCATCCAAAAGAGGTGAAAACATGTGTTTACACAAAACCCTACACACATGTTTATAGCAGCTTGATTCATAATAGCCCAAAATTAAAAGCAATAAAAATGTCATTCTGCTGGTGAATGGATAAATAAACCATGGGAAAATAATCCATCAATGGAGCATTATTCAGTATTAAAAAGAAATGAGCTATATAAGCCACAAAAAGACATGGAGGAACATCACTAGATACAAATTAATAAGTGAAGTAAGCCAATGTGAAAAGAGCACATATTGCATGATCATACTCACCAACTACCTGGAAAGGTAGCCTTATGAAAACAGGAAAAAGATCAATGGTTGCCAAAGTTTGGGGAGGAACTAGAGATAAACAGTCAGGGCACAGAGAAGTTTAGGGCAGTTCGACTACTCTTTATGATGTAATCATGGGTACATGTCCTCATTTATGACATATAGTATTAAGAGTGAAGCCCATGTGATTATGTATTGTGGGTCATAATGTGTTGAAGTAGCTTAAAAATTTTTAATAAATCTATCACTGGTATAGGACGTTGATGACAGAGGCAGCTATAGATGTTGGACAACAGTGAGAATGCAGGCAATCTCTGGGCTCTGTGTAGCATTGCTACAAACCTCAAACTGCTCTAAAAATATGATCTGAAAATCAGTTTATGAAAGATAAGTTTCAGGTTGAGAAAAATATCCCATATTAATATTTAGATAATATTTAGACTAAGACTTAGAATACATATATATGTGTGTGTGTGTATGTATGTATGTGTGTATGTGTGTGTGTGTGTGTATATATATATATATATATATCACCACTTAAAAAGTGAACAAGGCAGTAAGAACACATGCGAAATATAAAGAAATGTATATACATATGGTAAACATGTAAAAAAAACATATAATTATTAAGCCATTAGATAAATGTACAATGAAGCCATAAGACATAGCATTACACACACAGCTATGAGAACAACAAAATTAAAGAATGTCAGCACCAAATACTGGCAAGGGACAAACAAACAAACAAAAAGGGATCACTCAGACAGTGGTGGAAATGTTTTGCAATCCTTTCAAAAAACAAAACAGAACAGGAATCTTCATTCTTGGGCAGTTATCCAAGAGATATGTAGATTGTGTTTATATAAAAACCTATATAGGATTGCCTATAGAGGCGCTTCTAAGAGCACAAACTAAAATCAAGAAGTATTCTTCAATATGGGAATTGCCATAAAAACTATGGCATAGGTATAGTTTATAGTATTCAGCAATAAAGAGGAATGATTAAATGAACAACATAGGTAAGTAATTAAAGAATTATGCCAAATGAAAAAGGCTAATCTCAAAAGCTTACTATAAAATTTGATCTGTGTTCTTGAAATGGCAGAACTTTTAAAAGGAGAACAAAACAATGATCACTGAGAGTTAAGGAGGTTAAAGGTGAGGATGCAGTGGTTGTGGCTATAAGAGGCACCACCAGGAACTTGTGGATAATGAAAACTGTCCTGACCCTACCAACAAAAACCATCTTGGTTGTGATATCTGACTACAGTGCTGTAAGATGTGACCACTGGACCAGTGTAGGCAAAGTACAGATGGATGATTTCTCCATTTCTTAAAATTGCATGTGAGTCATTCATCGGTTACTCAAAATAGAAAATTTAATTAAAAATTAAGTATTAGTAAATGCAATAGTTATTTCTGTTCTGAAACTTGCATGTCTCTTTCCTCCAGGAATTTGTATCCTCTGAACATTTTCCCTCATTGTTTTGGAGGTTTTTCTTTTAGTTTATTAACTAAGAATTGACTATGGATCAAGGGTGAAAAGGAGTTACTTTACTTTGCTTTTAACAACCCATCCTTCCCTGTCCTATAACAACTGTCTACGTAAGCACACATCATCTAGATTATTGAACTGTATATAAACACCAAATTCTACAAATGCTGTAGCCCTTCAGTCTTGTATGTGGCACAGCTATTTCCTGAACTCCTCCTTCTTTAAGGACATACTAGCTACACTCATCTACAAGAAACTTAAATTACATTGGCTTTCTGAAAAATGCAGTTTGGATTTAGCTTGTAAGGAATCAATCTGGGTGTGGTTATATGTACTGCAATCCCATTACTTGGGTGGCTAAGTGAGGAGGGTCATGATTTCCAGATCAGTCTAGGCTACAAAGGAATACTCTGTCCCAAACCCAAAAATATAAAGAAAAAAAATTACATTAGGGCCAAAATGAAAGCTCAGCAGATAAAGGCACTTACCACCAAATCCTGACAACCTGAATTTGATTGCCAGGACTCATACAATGGAAGAGAAAACAAGTCATGATGTTTTTGTGTGGAGCTTTCTACATAGATTCACCCACATAGAAAATTTCTTTTAATTACTGCTATTTATTTTTCTTGCATTTCAATATGGTAAAATCTGAATATTTCTAATTTTAAAAAGTGTGTTAAATGTTTTTCCTTAATAGTATATTTTGTGGTTTCTTGATACTATTTTATCAAGGAAAATCTTTTATATTGTTAATTAGCATAACATGAATAGATACCAAGTATCACTGGTTTTCATCTGCAGAAGACCTCATAGAGCTGGACACTGAGGGTTTTATGCTGTTCAAAGTTTGGACTTCTTTCAGAATGTATTATTTTTGGGATGAAGTTAATTTATTAGTAGTTCAACTTGACATCTTTTAATATTAGCTTTACATTTTGTGAGAATCAGTCTAGACTATAGTTGTAGAGAAAAAACTAGTCCTATGGTATATAATTTATATAGTCTGAACAAATGTCAACACCTAGCTTGTCGAAACTTTGTTTCTCAGCCAAATGTGGCCTCTTTCACTACAGGTTCCAACAGTTGCTTTCTAGAATGAGCCCCATACACTGACATTCAGTACTCAGGCAGAGTAAGGGACACCTTTAAAATGGTTTCTAAGACATCTCAAAGTGCCCCTTCTCTCCGGTACTCAGACGTGGGAAGTGGAGCTGCTCTAGCAGCTGCTGCTATAATCCTGGTTTACTCCATCTTAGACATCCACGGAAGAATGGTCTGCTCTCTGCTGAGCTGAGCGACAGTCTGGATAGTCAATGAAAGTATACCTGTTAGAATTCCATTCTTTATGCTTTATCATTTAATAATAAGTGTAACTGATAGGTAATTTAGTTTTTTATTCAGCTTTATAATTGATTCTAGAGAGGGTAAGTACAATACCCATTACTCTATTAAGGTAGGGCCTAAAAGTGAGTATGAATAAAAATTAATTTTAGGTATTTTTAAAAGTCTTTTATGATGTCATCAAGAAAACAGAAATAAGAAATGTAAAAGAAGTTTAAACTAAGAACATTTGCTGTAATGAGTATCTGCTAACTTTACTTATACATAAATGTTTGAATATATACATGTACATCAAGAACATTTCAATATTAGGACAGAATCCATTCTATATTTTTTCCCATTTCCCATGAAGAATATATTCAAGTTATTATATATTATTTAACAATAGGATCTTTTATTACTACATAATAAAAATAAGCATTCTCTCTTTGTGGGACATTGATGCTCTACCACTATAAATTAATGCTTTGTTCTCAGAAACCACACAGCTCACTCCATAATTTAGTTCTTAATATTTAACTATGACTTTGATGAAGTCTCCCTGACCCAGTAATCTGCTTACAACAGTAGTCCTATTCCTGTCGTATGCAATCCCTGTTCTACTGCTTTACTCTCCTCAGAATTTACCACCATACTTGAGTATGCACTGTTGTTTAAATCAATTAGATTGACTCTGTCCTAATACTGAAATGATCTAAATATACATGCATATATTCAAATATTTGGGTATAAACAGAAGAAAATACACTAAAGTTAGCAGATACTCATTACAGGAAATGTTCTTGGTTGATTAGGTAGCTTGTTTGTTTCTTTGTTTGTTTTACATGTTTCCTTCTATTACGACACAGGTTTGGGCTGGAGAGCTATCTCAGTGGTTGAGAGTAAACACATACTGCTCTTTCTGAGGACCTGAGTTTTATTCCCAGCACTCAAGGGGCTTACAACTGCTGTAAACTTCAGCTCCAGGGAGCTCTCACATCTCTAACCTACGTGGACACTTGCATTTATGTGCACATACCACCCCCTATACAATACACATAATTAAAATAATCAAAATAAATCTTTTTTTTTTTTTACAAGACACAAGGTTTATGAAAGCAAGTACCTTTTGAAGTTTTTGGTTTAATCTCCCTGTAAAAAGCACCTACAATATCAGATATTTAGTTAGTGCTTGTTGAATGACTTTAAGAATATTAAGGAAGAATATACTATATAACATAATTCCGACTAAACATATGAACAAAAGTACATACAAATTAAAGTAATTCAAATGTGCTATGATGAAAACAAATTCGTTAGTATTTTTAATTTCTTAAATTAATATGCTTTTCAGTATGGAATAATAAATTTCTTTCACAAAAAGATGATGCATTAAGATTATCAATCAAGGGGCTGGCGCGATGGCTGAGCGGTTAAGAGCACTGGCTGCTCTTCTAAAGGTCCTGAGTTCAAATCCCGGCAACCACATGGTGGCTCACAACCATCTGTAATGAAATCTGATGCCGCCTTCTTCTCCTTCTTCTTCTTCTTCTTCTTCTTCTTCTTCTTCTTCTTCTTCTTCTTCTTCTTCTTCTTCTTCTTCTTCTTCTTCTTTGTCTTCTCTCCTTCTTCCTTCTCCCTTCTCCTTCTTCTTCTTCTTTTGGATTTGTTTTTTTTTTCGAGATAGGGTTTCTCTGTATAGCCCTGGCTGTCCTGGAACTCACTCTGTAGACCAGGCTGGCCTTGAACTTAGAAATCCGCCTGCCTCTGCCTCCCAGAGTTCTGGGATTACAGGCGGTGCACCACCAACACCTGGCTTGATGCCCTCTTCTGGCATGTCTGAAGATATATATAATAATAAATAAATCTTTTTTAAAAAAGATTTTCAATCAAACAAGAAATGTGTAAAAGTAAAAATGGACTAAAACATCCTTCAGTAAGTATATTATCAAACCATAAATATTTGCTAACATAATACAGTGGAGACACAGAGACAAATAGTATATAGTTATCTATTGGGACTCAATACCCACTAGGAAATACACATACATCTACAAATATCATATATGAAAGGTGTGACAAATGCCCTACTACAAGTATGAGGTCAAACAGGCTGAAGAATACTGGAAAGCATGTGGTCAAACTGGGTGGCCTCTGGTTATGACCCTGAGCTGTCAGCCAGCACAGAGGGTAAAGGAAGCTACTCAGCTCCAGTTAAGGAAAACAGATGGAAGAAAGGAAGAGTTTTAGGAAAACAGGTACACCAAGTTACTTCATAACTACCCAGCAAGGGTTCCTTCAGATGTAAGATAGCCACATTAGTTAGTATGTGGTGTACCTTAACATAACGTATTGTGGATCACATAGTGAAAGTGATGCTGAAGGCCTTCACATGAAGATGCGTGTAAAGGGAAATGTGCTACTTGTGGTGGAAAACTGTAGAAAGTCAAGAAACAAACTTGTCAATATGTGGTTTCTGGAAGCAATTTAAAAATAAACATTTTAAAAGTTAGTAATTATAGAAAGAGTCAAAAATACATAAAAAACAGAGTATTTTGAAAAATCACTGACAATCAATTCTCCAAAAATTATCAACACACATACACACATACACTGTGCATGGGTGTTTAGTTTTAGATGTGAAATTGTGTGACTATATTGCCGATTTTACCCCATTAATATTCTACCCAAAGAATGTATTCATAAACTGGTATACAATAAACATTTTAATAGTTGTATAATTTTCTAAATTCTATTCTTTCCTGTCTTTTTAATTAGAATTAGGTTTAAGTGAAAAAAATGAGCTATTTGGTTTTTCATTTTAAGTAGAAAAATCTAGTTTTGTTTGAGGTATCTTCTACCACTTTTAACAGAATCTTTAAATTCCATCCTTTCATTTGCATTATGTTCTAGATTTTTGTTACTCTACCCTGACTTTTGTTTTTATTTAAGTATATATGCATCTGGAATTCTGCTGATAACTATTGCTGTGTCAAGGCTCTGAATCTATTCCCTTCCTTCTGCAAATAATCAAACAATTTCACCAATGCTATTTAATAAATCACCCTCTTGCTGATTTATGATGTCTCTTCTAACATTTATTTGTATTATAATGTAAATAGCTTCATTATTATTAAGTAAAAGAAAAAGGGATATGAATACCAGTATAAGACAAGATTTGTATCATTAAATATTTCTAAATTTAGTAGTTTTATATTTGGAACTTAAGTAATAAACAACTAAATGAATGAAACAGGTCTAAACTGTAATATTTGTTTTATAATCTGTCACAATCACTCGAGTCCATTTGTCTTTTTAAGTTCCTGCAAAGATTAAACACGTGCAACCCAACTTAAGGATTTAAAAAACAAAGACACAGCATTGTTGACATCCCTGAACAATCTTCTATAAAACTAGATTATTTTGTCCCCAGTTTTCAGCTCTTTATCTTCTTCCAGCTGTTCCAGCAGCCTCTATACTTCTTATTGAGCTGCCACATGTCTCAGCTTACTTAAAAATGACTCTGAACTATTAAGTACTATAATTTAGAATATATATGAATATTTAGAACCAGACATAAGCCATATTTCTATCCAAAATGATTAAAAATGTTCAGAATTCACATTTTACATCTCAAAGTAGAGTCAAGAATCGACAAATAAGCCAGGCACAGTGGTGCATGCCTTTAATCCTGGCACTCAAGCTCTGTGAGTTCAAGGCCAACCTGGTCTATAGATTGAGTTGGCTCCACAGTGAGACACCACCCTCAAAAGAAGAATGAATGATCCTCAAATATCTTTACTGCTCAGTTCTTCTGGGTCTTCAGGAGGTTAGCATTTCATAGCTCTATATATGGGGACCACWGTAAGCAAGTAATCCACCTAGGACAACCCTTTCCTCCAAAAACCTGCCTGTTGACTTACACCTTCTCTTCACATTATCAATGATTTTATTGATTTTTTTATATCAGCCTCATTACATCTTTCTTTCTTTTCTTTTTTTTTTTTCGAGACAGGGTTTCTCTGTGTAGCCCTGGCTGTCCTGGAACTTTGGAGACCAGGCTGGCCTCGAACTCAGAAATCCGCCTGCCTCTGCCTCCCAAGTGCTCGGATTACAGGCATGCGCCACCACGCCCGGCTCTCATTAGATCTTTCTTAAATAATCCAATTAAGCCTTGAAACAACCTGATTTCCAAAACAGAATAAAACCTAAAAACATCTACTTGTCAGAATAAGCCATCTACTTATCATAGTTTAAACATAAGACAAGCAGATATAACATCTGGAGTTCATCCACTGACCTCTCTGTAYTCCTGCCACTTGGCCTCCTTTCTTATAGCCTCTGCACTTACAGGGATACTTCCATCCCTGTGGGTTCCAGGTGCAGAATACACATGGATGTGTTCAACCAACCATAGACATTAAAAAATAATGTTTCTATAATGAACAAACTGGTTTTCTTTAGTCATTACTTCATAGTGCAGGTTAAAGTGTTCACATAGCATTCACACTGGCTTAGAAATTAGACATAACCAACTAAAGATGACTTAAGCATATGGGAAGACATGTGTACGTTAAATGCAAATACTGGAGCCGGGCGTGGTGGCGCACGCCTGTAATCCCAGCACTTGGGAGGCAGAGGCAGGTGGATTTCTGAGTTCGAGGCCAGCCTGGTCTACAGAGTGAGTTC
>BDUI01000461.1:231631-258242 GCA_002335545.1 Apodemus speciosus | reverse complement strand
GATATTCTCCTTTTTATCTTGAATTTTATTCAATTAGATCTCCTTTCTTTGTCTTTGAGTTGCTTTGGGTGTGGGCTTGGCCTTCTTGTTGATTTTTCACAAAGAACCAATTATTTAATTGAGTCTTTGTATAATTTTGTTCTTATTTGTTTCTGTTTCATTTATTTCAACCCTGTGTTTATTTCTTTCCATCTACTTTTTTGTATTATTTCTTCTTTTTCCAGAGCTTTCAGATGTGTTGTAAAGTTACTAATATGAGAACTCTCTACTCTTATGTAAGTGTAATGTTTTGTAGAATGTATCAGTAAAGCCAGGGAGGCTGGTAGTTTACACCTAATGTCAGATGCACTCTTCCTGTGTGTGTGTGTGTGTGTGGTGGAACAGATTGAACTCAAGGACTCACAGTCCTAGGCAAGTGCTTTAACACTGAGGAATAGGAATATTTCTTTGTTTTGTTTTTCAAGACAGGGTTTCTCTGTGTAGCCCTGGCTGTCCTGGAACTTACTCTGTAGACCAGGCTGGCCTCAAACTCAGAAATCCGCCTGCCTCTGCCTTCCAAGTGCTGGGATTACAGGCGTGCGCCACCACCGCCCGGCTTTATTTCTTTATATAAATGTTGAGACAGTATTATAAGTATCTCAGGCCAGCCTGGTGCCCATTCTGTCGCCTTTGAGCCTGTGGTCACTCTATGCCTGCCCAACAGCTAGAACTATAGACCTAGGCACCAAGTCCTGCTCTATATTCATTTTAAATTATTTTTGTTTAGTTCCTATTTCTACATTTTAAACTTTTTCCCCTCTGAAAAGTCTAATCTGTTCTTACTGTTTCTAGTGTTTTTCAGTATAAGCATTTATCTCAGTTTCATTTATGGAAATAGGATTTGAGTTGCTAAAAATATAATTTCTCTGTCTCTATATTTTTTGAACATATGAGTGAATTCTTACATTTATGTCGGTTTTAATTGATTGAGCCTCACTGTGCATTGTATTTTCCTGTCATGTTAGATATCTAGGTTTTGTTTTGTTTTGTTTTGTATCTTTGAGATAGGGTCTATGTGGACTACACAGGCGTTGAACTCAGAGATCTACCTATCTCTGCCTCCTAAGTGCTGGGACTAAAGATTTGCACTACTAGATGGCTAGTGTATTGGGTAGTTTTATGTCAACATGATACAAGCTAAAGTCATCTGAGAGGAGGGAGCCTCAATTAAGAAAATGTTTCTTATAGATAGGGCTGTAGGCCACCTATAGGGTATTTTCTTATTTAGTGATTGATGTGGGAGGGGCCCGGCCTGTTGTGCGTGGTACCATCCCTGGACTGGTGGTCCTGGTTCTGTGAGAAAGCAGGCAGAGTCAGCCGTGAAGAAGAACCCAGTAAGCAGCACCTTTCATGGCCTCTGCATCAGCTCCTGCCTTTAGGTTCCTGACATGTTTGAGTTCCTTGTTCTGACTTCCTTCAGTGATGAACAGTGCTGTGGAAAAATAATCCAAACAAACCCTTTCCTCCACAACTTGATTTTGGTCATGGTGTTTCATCATCTTAGTAGAGATCCTAACAAAGACAGCTAGTAATTTTTTATTAGGTCTTAAGTGCAACTCTTCTTTTGTAGCATGCTGGATACTTTTGAAGAGTTTCTGTTGTTTTATTTTGTTTTTCTTTTTGTTCCTCTCTAGCTTGTTCTGCATCTACACTGTTTTTGTTGATATTGTGTATCCCTGACTGGATCTGGCTGGCCTTAAATTTAGAGACCTGTCTGCCTGTACTTGATGCACTGTCACAACTGCTTTTTGAGTTTTTCAGTTCTTACAAATGTTCATGCACTTCCTTCTAGGATGAATGTAAGTTACTTGGAACCCCTTCATTCTAGTTAGATGTCTTAGGTTTGATTGGTTTTGTTTCCATGTAGGATGGGGACAATGAGTTAAGCTACTGTTGAATTATTCATTTCTGAGTATAGAGGCAAGACCTTCCTGTGTCTGCTGGGCCCAGACCCTTACTCTTCATCTAGTTGGTGGATCTGGTGTTGTCGGGCCTCTCTGGTTTCCCACTTAGCTCTTTTATCCCTTCTCTAGGCATAGATCCTCTCTTCATAAAGTACAAGGAGTTCTAAAGTGAACCCCAGATGGGGAGACCTAGTATAACTAGGGATAGCACCAAACTGTCCAGTTTGTGGTTTAGGATAGAGACTGATCAGGAAAGAAACATRGTTGAAGGGATTCAAGTCCAGAACTGAGGAAGAGATACTTACCAGCCATGTGAGCTTGYAAAAGGCAGATCTAGAGTTTGGCATTAGGGAAAGGCACAACTAGGTGCCTTTGAAACTGATTGTCAACTTGAGCCTCTTTGACAAAAGCATAGACTGGTTGGTTTAAAACAGCATACCGATTCCCACATTTCTAAAAGCTAAAAGCCAAAATCAAGGTGTTGGCAAGCTTGCTTTCTCCTGAGTCTCTTCCTTTGGCTTTTAGATGGCAACCTCCTCGTCATGTCTTCACACACCTCTGTGTGTATGTTTCTTCTTGTAAAGATGGTCCTGTTGGATTAGGCCATCCATCCCCCTTACAATATGATGTACTCAAAGTTTGGTCTTTAAATAATACAGTTATATTATGGGCTAATGCTTCAACATACAGACTTTCGGATGCAATTCCATCAATATCAGARAACAAGAAGCGCACAAATGTTATCTAAAGCCATAGGGGCCAAGGAAAATAACCACAGGTGGGCATCGTAATAGCAAGTGTTGTCTCTGCAGTTCTCACGGATCGAGCCAGGTAGAGACAGAAAGATAAAAAGAAGTGTTCTCTGTGTGTCAGAGGCTGTGACCATGCCTTAAAGGACAAGGGAATGTTTCAGGATAGGAGGGTTTTCCTGTATTCAGAATGCCATTGACGCTCTGGGAAGGTGTGTGCTTGGCGATGAAGACGCAGAGTGGCTGTGGTTTAGAGAGTGATCATGAGAGATGAAACTAATGTTTGGACATTTAAGACATGTTTTAATCTAAGAGAAAATGCAGCCACTGTAAAAATTTTAAGAAATGTAAAATAAAACTCTATTTGTGTTTAAAAAAATGTCACATTTCCTGGGCATGGTAACCTATATTTGTAATTCTACTAGTGGGGAAGCTACAGGCTGAGAAAAGAGATTACAAGTTCAAGGCCACTCTGGGTTATGTCATAAGGCTCTCTCAGATTAACAGCATGCTGTGTATTTGTTCTATAAATACTCATTGGGAAAGAAATATTTTGTCAGTTGCATTGGGTGTTGTTCCTTAGGGACTATCCACCTTTTGTTTTGAGACAAGGTCTCTTCACTGGTGTGGAACTCATCATCAAGCTAGTGTAGCTGGCCCTGGTACCTCTCTGGTGTTTGCTTGTCCAGCTCTG
This sequence comes from Apodemus speciosus, assembly GCA_002335545.1. Lineage (NCBI taxonomy): Eukaryota > Metazoa > Chordata > Mammalia > Rodentia > Muridae > Apodemus > Apodemus speciosus. Next base: position 254,856 of record BDUI01000461.1, on the reverse strand, counting down.
GGGTTGCAATCAGATGCTGCCACATATGGATTTTTCAATATATATTCTAGGGATCAAACTCAAGGTCCTTAGTGAGCCATCCTGTCACACAATGCCAGTATTGCATACTCCTAACGTACAAGACATTCTGAGGTCACATACTTTACCAACTTCTAGATCAGTAAGATACAAGGATTTTGAAAATTTCCAAACCAAGGGTTCGTTGTATAATACATAACTTAATATTCATTGTACAGATTCACAGTCTGTACATAAATGGCTAAGTGAGTATAAGTACTATCTCCACTTTCTGTTTGAATTATTCTTTTTGCTATTCTTAATTACAGGACTATTTCCTGATGTGGGTGGAGGTTATTTCTTGCCAAGACTTCAAGGAAAACTGGGCTACTTCCTTGCACTGACAGGATTCAGACTAAAAGGAAGAGATGTGCATAGAGCGGGAATTGCCACACACTTTATAGATTCAGAAAAGGTAATTGTTTAGATGTTTGCTGGGAGTGGTTGAGATGATCACAGGTTTTTGGTAAGTATGGGTGTGAATGCTAAATTTATTGCTTTAGCTTGTGTGACCTTGGAGAAAGTTCTTAACCCCCACCCCTGCCTCCCCTCCCCACACTTCCCACCTTCCCTTTCCTCCGCCACACTGTCCAAGCTGAAAGGAAGCTCAAGATCACCCTGCCCTCACCTTTCCAGGGCTGAGAACATTAGTGTATGTTCCTGTCACCATGCTGGGCAAGGTGCCTACGCGTTCTGTCTCTCAGCTCCCACAAGAAAAGCAGAACTAACGGGACCTGAGCCGGACGGTCAGTGGATATTTCTAAACATTACATGGTTAGGTTAACGATCGACATGTCTTGTTTTCTGTCCATGTAGTTACATGTGTTGGAGGAGGAGTTGTTAGCTTTAAAGTCACCTTCTGCTGAGGACGTTGCAGGTATCCTGGACAGCTATCATGCCAAGGTAAGAAGGTTTCAAATCACTGGGAATGTCAAGTGTTTAAACAGTGAGCAGTGGTAAGTACTGGTCTGTGGATATAGAAGGCTTATTGAGGATAATTTAGTTCAAGGCTGGGTGAGAGCACCAGAGCGTCGGCGTTGAGGTAGCCATCGGATACCTGTGTTCTGCCTCAAAAGCTTCTCTTTGGAACTTTAGCGCTTGGCCTTGGAAGGAGCTTTTGCAAAGGCTTTTGCAGTGCTCTGTGACATTTCTGTGACAGGTTCAACGTTCAGACTATTTGTGGAGCTGCTAAAATGAAACGGTAATTATAAATTCTGCTGCAATGCTTAATTTCTTACTTATGCTTCCTAACTTTTCTTATAAAGGCCAAAGTGGGGGCTGGGGAGGTAGTAACTCAGTCAGTGAAGTGCTTGTTGGACAAGTACCCCAGGACCTTGATTTCATCCCCAGTACCCACTTAGGGGTCCTTTTTATAAAGCTAGATATGACATACTTGTAACACACACACACAGAGACRGAGAGAGAGACAGAGAGACAGAGAAGTGCCAAGAGTCCTTAAAAATCACAATGAAATGCACAGTTCTTCCTAAAATTTCACAGAAATGTAGTAAAGGAAGAAAAAAGGCATTGATTCATGAAGTGACATAAAATGAAAGGAAACAAAGTCCAAGTGAGATATCAATGTGATGGCAGCTTCAAAGAAGGCTCTTAGATGTAAGGTTGTAACATCATCATCCTTCAGCATGAGAAGCCAGCTGGAGCAAGCTCGCCGGAGCCAGCTGGGTCATGCAGAGCCCTTTAAGGAGCCCTGAATCTCTGAAGACCTTCCCAGTGGGCAGGGCATAGCGCAGGGGTTGAGTGCTTGTTCAGCACTACAAGAATAAGGGAACTAATAGGAAAAAGGAAGAACCAAGAAAAGGAAGAGGTGATGGAGGGACATACAGGCAGGACAGAGGCAGGGACACTGGTGTGGAGCAGGGAGGAAAACAGAAATTTCTTACAAGTTCTAATAAGTGCAGTTAAACCTCCAAAGGTCTATAAAATCTAGCAAGGTGCAGGGATGGTGGGACGCTATTTAGAAGAGAGACTGCATGCTAGCTGGAAGACCTGTAGCCTGTGAGCTGCAGGCCTGCAGAACATGTCTGCCACCCTCTTCCCAGGCTCTGGTACCCAGGGAACCCTCCCCACACATGGAGGTCTTGCCTGATCATGGAATTCACCATTCAGTCGACAGCTGTGGTAGACATGTCATATAACTTACTAAAGATAAACAAGACCATTCGGAGTGCTAGATTCTGAAGTATAGGAAGGGGGAAACACTTGTGGGGGATATGCAGGCTTTAAAGCAATAGGTTGACTGGAGTTCAGTGTTAAAAAGCTGTATAATAGGACTGCTTCGTATGATACTGTCAGTAAAAATACTGCACCCAAACTCAGACCCAGGTGCCCATCGCTGTGACCCAGCTTCATCTGCCAACAACATATGTATTCTGTCCTGTAAGAATGACTTTGGTAAACAGGAAAGTGAGAAGGGGTGAATAGGGGAACGGGGGGGGGAGGGAAAAAGACATATGGGACATGGGGGGGCGGGGAAACCAGGAAAAGGGAAATGAAATGGAAATAAAGAATATATCCAATTTAAAAATTTTTAAAAAAGAGTAATAAGCAGAAAACGAAGATTTATTAAATGTGGCYCCACATTGAAAGATGAACATAAAGGTATCAGTGACCCTAAGCACAAGGCTTAGGTTTAAATACAGRGCAAGAGGTATGCATGGCTAAGCAGTGCTGGCCAAGTGTGATCTCCCCCATCACTGATCCACCCTTGTCTAAGCTCCCATATCTGTTGCAAAGTGGTCTGACAAGTTCCCAGAACTGTATGAAATTTCTTTCTGGGAAACAAGCTCCCACTCTGTCGAGCACCAGCCTTTGGCCTTTTCTTTCACTCAGAATTTACTAGTGAAATTCTAATTCTTTGGGGTCTGTTTTTCAATAGTCCAAAAGTAAAGTGAGTGCACGATTATATATCCCTGTTATAATTTCCTTCTTGCCAGGATGGTTACATGTCAGGGACTAGATTATCTAGACTTCTCTAGACTAGAAAGAACCAAAGGCCTAAAGCCCTGGTTTATGGAAACCAGTGCTAATTCCTCAGCAAGCCTCTGCTCTCCATTGCTGGTGTTTTTCCAGCTCAGCACAGACAATTTTTATAATGTATTCACATTGTGTTCATTCTTTGTCCAAGCTGAAGTGAAGAAAGRGTCCCAGAATACCAAAGATTAGTGCTTCCTCCTCTGATCTTCTCAGCCACATCAGTATAGACAGGTCTTGTCTGTATAGTAATGGTGTTTTCATTACAGTTAGCACCCCATGACAACAACTTAATTGGGTCTAACAATACTATATATCAGATTCTCAATTATTCACAACACTTGCAGATCTATCAAGAGTCAGGACCTTGATAGCAAATGTATTCTTTTAAAAAGGAAATTAATTAATTAAGCTCTAGTGTTGACATGTTGGATCTCTACTGGATTTTTCTGAGGTTTAAAAGGCCAGTTAATTTACTTCAAGAACCCAAAGCCCTTAGTTGTCTGTCTCTTCCTACATGTTACCTCTCCTCATGGCATGTACTGCATGGGATACTCACATCTTCTGCTGTATTAGGACGCTGAGCCCATTGGATGTGTTCCCACTCTACTTGGTGTGGCTGGGTTGGCCACTACATCTTGTTGCCAGTTTGAATCAAATTATAGGGACATCATTGAACATCAACTGAGTACAGACATTTCTTGGAACTTGGTGTTCTTTCCTAGTAGTGAAGAGACTAGAAGCTAGATGCACTTGACATCTCAGCTTCACAGAAAGCCAAGGCAGGGGAACTGTAGTCAGTCCTGGGTACCATAAGAAGACTCTCTCCCCTCAAAAGCAAACTAAAATGAAGAGATTGTACTACTTGATTTCTGAAAGCAGGAGCATCTTAATGGTGAGGCTACAAAGCCACTCTACCTTTAAATACTGGCTGTGCTATGGGCAAGTTCCTTAACTACTCTGTGACTTTGTTTCCTCATCTAAAAAAAAAAGATGTACAAGGGCTATAAAGATGGCTCTGGAGGTAAAGGGCTTACCTTGCAAGCATGAGGACCTAAATTTGATCAATCCACATGAAAAAGTCAATTGTGGTGGTGTACACTGTAGTCCTTAGCAGATGGATCCCTTGGGCCTCTTCCCAGATAGAGGTGCTATTTAGGGTGCTGATCTGTGTACCCCAATAGACACTGTTCAGGAACAAAACAAAAAAAGTAGATGATGCCTGAGGGAATAGTACCTAAAGTTGTCCTCTGGCCTCCATAAACACATATACACACTCATATACACACACATACACATACATACACACATATACACACAGTCATATATATATACATACATATGCACATACATACACACACACACACACACACACACACACACACACGGGGTGGGGATATGCTGGGACTGAGAGGTACCAATACACATTGTAGTTCAACCAATCACTGGAATGTCTCTAGTAACCAAGACTGCTGTTGACTGCTGAAGTAAAAAGGCCTTTGATCTGTAAGTGTCTTCAGCTGGTGGTACTCCTTAAGCAAACAGATTTCTGCTTTAGGTCTACACCAAGGTTTTGAAATGTAGCTTTTGGACCCTGTTAAACTATCTCTAAATTGAGGCTAATGATTAGAGGGAGAGAACTTCCCTAGTGTAACCCAAGCATCACAAAAGGAAGTTAATTCTTTCTTCTTCAGGGATTTAATTCATTCTCTTCAAGAGGACCAAATTTGAGCATAATCGGGAGCCTCTCATTTAAGAGCCTATAACTGGAGTGTTGACTGAAATGTAGTATCTATTATAAATGATACCTGCTCTCTCTCTCTCTCTCTCTCTCTCTCTCTCTCTCTCTCTCTCTCTCTCTCTCTCTCTCTGTGTGTGTGTGTGTGTGTATGTGTGTGTGTGTGTGTGTGTGTACGCGCGCGCGCTAAGTTCGCTTCCTATGTTATCTTCCTCCAGTTATCTCAAAGAAACGATACAGAGTCACAGATACAGAGCAAGGCAGATGATTTTATCATTTCAAAACATCCCATTGAATCATCAGCTTTGGTAACAGCTGGGTATACTTTAAGATGCCTGAGAATAACACTGGTCAGTTCTTAGATCATCCTTGTTTTTCCCTTTCTTACTTCTAAGCCATTTTTAAAGGTATARGTTCAGTTCCCGCTTCTCTGTCTATTAAGAATCCTAATACAGGAGGCTTGGGAGGTGGCTGAGTGTGTAAAGTACTCACTGTGTGTACTGGCTGGCTTTGTATCAACTTGACGCAGGCTGGAGTTATCACAGAGAAAGGAGCTTCAGGTGAGGAAATGCCTCCATGACATCCAGCTGTAAGGCATTTTCTCAATTAGTGATCAAGAGGGGAGGGCCCATTGTGGGTGGTACCTTCCCTGAGCTGGCAGTCTTGAGTTCTATAAGAAAGCAAGCTGAGCAAGCCAGGGGAAGCAATCCAGTAAGAAACATCCCTCCATAGCCTCTGCATCAGCTCCTCTATCCTGACCTGCTTGAGTTCCAGTCCTGACCTCMTTTGGTGATGAACAGCAATTTGGAAGTGTAAGCTGAATAAACCCTTTCCTTCTCAACTTGCTTCTTTGTGCAGGACTAGAAACCCTCACTAAGACACTGTGCAAGCAAGAAGGTCTGTTATATCCCCTCCCCCAAATCCATATACACAGTCAGTATGACACTTGCGAAGTGGAGATATGTGGGTCCCCCAAACTCACTGGCTGGCCAGCATAGCCTGTTGGTGAGTTCCAGATTCATGGGGTGGGGGCAGGGGGGAGAGGGAGNGGAAAAAGGGAAATGAAATGTAAATAAAGAATATATCCAATAAAAAAAAAGAATATATCTAATAAAAAAAGAAGAAGAAAAAGAAAAAAAAAGAATGACTTTGGTAAACTGGCATTTCTTTATAAGAAGGTACCTGAGTTAGGCCATGTAAGACATGGGTTAAGATAATAGGAGATTAACTAGAAATATGAACAGGAGAGAGCTCAGGTTGAGAGGTGGAGCAGCCGTAAAGGCTGAACCATGCGTGCTGTAGCCCTCTGGCGCTTGGGGATGACTTCTGAGGTGCTTTGCTCTCACTGAAGGCGGAGCCGCAGGGATGGCTGCCTGCCGCACAGTGGGGATTTCGACCTGGAGTAGAGATTTGACAAAGTATTCTCAGGTCTCAGGCCCCAGACCCATATCCTTAGATTCACAGAGAGAGTTGGGTGATAAAAAATAAAGAAAAGAATTTTTGCCTTTGGCACTTTTAAGAGCCGGTCTGTAGTTGTACATATTTTCTGAATTTTGAACATATGGTGGCAGTTACTTAAGAGAGTGTTAAACATAATTTGACTGAAAGTGATAATCTGTCACAAAGTATATCATTAAATGTTTTTAAGGGTTTTCAAATTTTTTGAGTCACTTTAAATTCCTTCTTTTCAAACAGTCCAAGATGGATCAAGATAAATCTATCATATTTGAGGAACACATGGACAAAATAAACAGGTACTTAACAAAAGGTCCTGGCTGTGCTGCCCCTTGGGAAGGCTCTATTAACTCCATTCGTTCCCGTTATGATTATCCAGTGTTCCACACTGCTCCTCAGTTTGAGATGGGTGGTAATCATGCTTTCATTTTAATTTACCTTTGAAAGTAACATCTTCCCACTCTTCCAGGAGGAAATAAACATTGCATTTTATTGCAAAATACTTCTTTTAAAGTCAGGAAGAAAGGCCAGAGGATAATAATTGAGTTAACTTCCTTTTATCTTCACTCACCCACCCCCCCACCCCCAGAAGGTCTTAGCCAGTTGAGGCTTTGTGCTGTGATCTGGGAACCTACGTCCTGGCCTAAGGGAAGAACTGGAGCAAACGGAGATGAATGACTGGAGGACAATGCTGTCCTCTGTTTTGGTGGTATAGATATGTATTTAAATATACGTATTAGCCATACATGAAAACAAGCCAGAAGCCAAGAATACATTTTATTTTGCACTAGTAGTGATAGATGACCTGCCCTCACCCAGTACGTGGTGTACATTTCCTCCCTTGCAAAGCATATTGAAAAGTCTTCCTATGGACGTGGGGTTTGAGGAAAGACAGTGCTTAGGCTCACTGGTGACTTGGAAATAGGCAATCACTTGTCAGTGGTAAAATTGTGTTTCTTTATAGTTGTTTTTCAGCCAATACTGTGGAACAGATTATTGAAAACTTACGGCAAGATGGTTCACCTTTTGCCATAGAACAGATAAAGGTAATGTATGGATCTTTTCTGTTCCAGCTGACTATGGACAGCTTGGGACAGGAAAGCCTGTCTGAGGGTTGTCAGTAGTCGTTTGAGAGCATTTCTCCTAAACCTTGACTGTATACCCTGTACTAATAAACATTAAAATTCCAGCCCAGAGTTTCTACCATGCCTTTGGTAATTGAGATCCTGAATAAAGAACATGCAGCCTTTATATTTTTAGTATGCCTTAAGCAGTACAGCAGTGTCCTACCCTCCATGCTATTAGAATCTACTTTCTGGTCAATAGGTGGAGTTATTACTTACTATGTTCACTCTGGGCTGCTCTTAACTCCCATTGGGCGGCCCCCAGGCCACGCATTTATGGCTCAGCTGACCCATGGAGGCTGGTCCTTTCGTCTTTCCTGCACCGTCTTCCTTCATTCCCTGGTGGCTCTTCCTTCTCTTTCCCTTCTTGTGGTCCTCTCTCTCCAAGCCTGGGAAACCTCAACCCCACCTATGTCTCTTCTGCCCAGCTATTGGCTTTTGGCATCTATATTTACAAATTATAATTAACTGTGGGCAGGATCACTTTGTCTTCCCTGTGACTCTCTGGTGTTTGGGACAACCAGTCTTGGGGGCCCCAAATTAGCATTAGAATACAAGCAACATTAGACCAACCCACTATAATACCCAAATATCATGTCTGCCTGCTGGATTTTGAGGACCATTCAAAGCTGGTTTTACATTTTTGAATGTAACGGCGAAGGACATTAGTATTTCCAAATGCCTCTTTGTATTATGGAAGAAGCAAGTAGAAGCACTTAGAAGGCTTGGACCACTGAAAACTAGTCACCGAGTGATGATCTACCACGGTGGTAATCTAACCTATACATAATGTTTAATATGTAAGATTTTTTTTTTAAACCAAATGGTTTAATAAAGAAGAGATCCTGTTTAAGCTAGCAAGTCTCAATTTTCTGTCACTGCTGAATTTAAGTAGTGTTTCTCAGAGTTAGCAACACTTTGGACTTTCTACACATAACTGATCACATTGGAAAGAAAACTATTTTGGGATAAGTGTTACATGCACTGGGGCTTACTATCCTTGGACCTATCATAGGATTGATTATGAAATGAAGCGTTTCAGAATTCAAGAAAGAGGAAAAACAAGGTATGTTTCTTTACACTCAAAGGTGTTTTGGCTTGTCTTGATCTACAGATTAATCCACATTGTGCTGCACAGCAGTCAGTCAGATGTTGATTTCTAATACAGTAAGACATTCATTATATGATATATCATACTGACTGAAACCTTCTGTTCACATCTGGGGTTGTTTGCAGGTTTTTACTGTAAGAATTAGTGTGGCCATGAATGTTTCTATATGTGCTTCATAACACAGGTTTATATTATGTGTTGGGTGTATAACCAGAGCAGCATTACATATTTATTATTCTGAACAGACTTCTAGCATAGCAGTTTCTGATTACATCTGAGTACTGGTTGGCTCCACATTCTTAGTAATATATGATACCATTTCTTTTTCATTTCAGTCATTTGGGAGTACATAAAATAATATTGCATTGTGATTTTGATTTGCATTTCCGCTATAATTAATGAAGTCAAATGGCATTTCATATGTTTGTTGACCATTTATATTTTTTCATGTGAAATGCCTGTTAATGTTTATCATATTATTGACCATATTATTGATGTTTAAACACATTGAGTTAAAGTCCTTCAGGTGGCATATGCATTGCATACATCTTTCTCCTTTATCATCTTCTGTGTCTTTTTCTTCCCGATGCCACATGAGTAACAAAAAAGTTTAATAGTAATCCAGGCTTTTGCTTGCTTTATTGTTTGTTCTTTTAGGCCCTTTTAAATTATTGGGTATACTTGAAAACTTTCAGATAATAAAATATGTTGTTTATACCAAGGCATCAGGACCCTTGATACCTTCCAAAGAGAAAAGTCAATATTCTGTTTATGTTTATTCTCCAAGAACTCCTGAACTTGGTGAGCAGTAGCAGGACTCACAGACTCAAACAGTAAAAACAAACAAAGGGAGGACTGTGGGGTGAGGGCTGGAGTCACTCATATCATTCTCCTCCCTCAGCACACGCCAGTGAAACACAATACAGACTCGGACAACACTGTCACTGTGGGCTAGGCATATGGCCATGCTGCACCTGGCACACACCACCATTCCAGTCTCCTTATAGGAAAGCTAGTGTGGAGTCTTCTGTACAGACAATGCGCTCTTTCATTAATTTAGGTCTACATTCATTTCAGTGATATTGCAATTTTCTTTATAGAGAATTGCATTTGTATATTTTTCATTGGATTTATCACTAGATAGTGATGGTTTTAATGCCTTTGAAATGGTATCATTTAAAAGTTAATCTTTTGTTTGTTGAGATAAGAAGTAAAATTGAATCCAAAATTTATATGTAGACTTTGTACCTTGTATCTAGAACTTGTCTAAACTCATTAAGGAAGTATTTATATTTTACAGATTACTTTGAATTTTTGTGAACTTAATTTCATCTTCCCTGCCATTCTTTCTATTTTCCTACACACACACACACACACACACACACACACACACACACACACACACACACACACACACACCTATACCCATCTTCCTATATTGGCTTATATCACCAGCACTACTGGATTGAAATGGTGAGAGCTATTCATGTCATCATCTTCCTATCCTGAGGAAAGCTTTTAAAAACCCCCAAGTTGCTATTGCCACAGGTATCTTGTAGACATTCTTTATCAATATTTCCTTGTTACCTATAAGGAATTTTTATTGTTCTGAGTATTATTTATAATTCCTCTGCAGCTGTTGAGATGACCATTTGATTTTAGCCTTTTCTCTGTTAGTATGGTTTACTATAAGAGTTCTGTTCACCCCAGTGTTTGTGTTAAATTCCAGACTGTGTGGTGTACTAGGCAAGCGTTCTTATATCAGTGAGCTCTAACCCGAAGCCTGTAGTAACTGTTTTCCCCGTGTTCCAAGGAATAAATGTCTGCTTACTCCCAAGATGCAAAGGTATCTATCTGTCCTGTCTTCTGAAAGCATTTCCATTGTTGCGTGTGTCGGGTTGAATGAGAACGGCTCCTGTAGGCTCATATTTTTGAATGCTTGGTCCTCAGTAGGTGAAACTGTTGGAGAAGGATTAGGATGTGTGYCCGTGTTGGAGAAAGTGTGTCACTTCTTGTGGCCTTTGAAGTTTCAAAAGTTCCCAGCATTCCCAGCTAACTCTCTGCCTCATACTTGTGGATCAAGTATAAGCCATAGCCATAGCCACAGCACAGCGCCTGCCTGCCTGCCTGCTGGTTATGATGTAATGCACTACTGAGGCTGATTTGCTGGTATTTGCTTAGGGTTTTTCCCTAAATTGATGTATAATTATCTTGAAATTCCCATGTACTCTTTCTTGCAGATATTTTAAAAGCATTGACTTTTCAAATTAAAGTATTTCTGTAGTATCATATGATCAAATGACTTATCATTCCCCTCCAAGCTATAGAATGTAAAATCTATAAGGGTCATTACTATCTTTCTTATTTATACTTTTTTTCCTGGATAGTGTATTTTATCAGTTCAAAGAAATTATTTAAAAATACTGATATCAGTTTTCTTGGGAGTAGATTAGAAAGTTTTACCTTATATAGGTAGATTTGAAATATATCATGGGTTTTCTTCAGTGAAGAGCAGAATTATCCAGGGACATTTATCCTGTACCAGTCCTTTGGTGGCCTGGCCTGCATTCACAGGCCTGTAATCAAATCTATTCAGGAAACTGATGCATGAGATGTTCAAGGCAGGCAACTCAGTGAGAGCCTGCCTCAAAATGTGAAAAGCAGGACTTAATAATTTCCATCAAGTCAAGGACAATTTGTTTCTTTAAATTAGTTTCCTAATCTCTCATTTCCTGATCATTGTGGATATTATATGTACATCATATTTTTGTGCATTTAAAGTGAAAACTATCTAACTATGCATATGTTCTAAACAATTAAAATTCTTTATGAATTGATGTTTTCAGGGAAGCAGAGCATTGGATAGATGTGTATGAATAATGTAATTAGTTCCTAGAAAGAGACTTATTACAAGGCACTGGATCCAATGCAGTTGGAAGCTAATAACTCTTATGTCTATAAGCTGGGAACTGAAAGAAACTTTGGTATAGTTTGGAGACCTGAAAGATGGAGAGTCAGTAGATTCAAAGACGAGTTTGAAAGGCTAGGGATATTGGTGACTGAGCTCAAGGACTCAGGCAAAGAGGCCCAATTGAGTCATTGTCCACTGTTTCTCTTATTCATATCCTTGATGGAATGGCTGCTTCCCCCACAGTGAGAAGTCATTGCTTTACTCAAACTATGGATACAGTGCATTTGAATCCAGTGGCTTCATTATCAGGCAAGGAGAGAGACAGTCAGGAGAGTAACTTAAGAAATGCTTGGAAGAAACTTAAAAGTCTTCCCCTTGACCCTTCATATATATATATGAACCCCACTAACCTGTCTACCCTCTGACTATTCCACATCCCATACCTCCTCCCCTCCTCCTGTCTCCATGTGGATGTCCCTACCCCCCACCCCACATCACCTCTAAACTTCCTAGGGCCGCCAGTCTCTTGAGGGTTAGGTGAATCATCTCTGAGTGAACACAGACCTGGCAGTCGTCTACTGTATGTGTGTTGGGGACCTCATATCAGCTGGCGTATGCTGCCTGTTTGGTGGTCCAGTGTTTGAGAGATCCCATGGTCCAGATTAATTGAAACTGCTGGTCCTCCTACGGGGTCGCCCTCAGCTTCTTTCAGCTTTCCCTAATTCAACACCAGGGGTCAGCTGCTTCTGTCCATTGGTTGGGTACAAATATCTGCATCTGACTCTTTCAGCTGCTTGTTGGGTCTTCCAGGGTACTGTCATGCTAGGTCCCTTTTTGTGAGCACTCCATAGCCTCAGTAAGGTCACAGTCTTCTTAAGCTACAATTCTTTGTGTTCCTCTTTACTGGTAAATTACAGACAAGTTTTAGTTACATAAATTTAATACCAAGTGTGATGTCCCTTCCTGTCATCTCCTTTGGACTTCCCTGTGGTATCACTGCTATTCCTTTGTACAGAAGAAGAAAGTGGGTTTTGGAGCCGGAAACCATGAGTTTGGATTTCAGCTTTCACTTGAACCAGTTCTCACCAGGGCCCAGCTTCCTTAGCCAGGAAATGAGCTTACCACCCCTCTCAGGAAGTGGGATTAAACATGTTMAAGCACTTCCCCAATCTGAGGAAACTGTGCTTAATAAATTCCCCACTGACCGGCTGGGGATATGGCTCAGCAATTAAGAGCATGTGTTGCTCTTCCAGAGAACCCAGGTTCAATACCCGACACGTATACTCCCCTAAGTGTGGTCTGCTGTATGTGAGCACCAGTCAGGAGTTACAGGTCATCAGCCATCAGCTTAGCAAGCTTCTTTCATGATGCTCTTTCCCATTATTTTCAGGAATGTTACAAGTATGAATAAACAGGGCTTTAAGTGCCTTTTTTTTTATTACCTGGTAGGTAACAGAGGACGTACAAAAAGAGAAAGTTCTTTTTTTTTTCATTTTATGAAACTGAAAACGGGCCATGTGAGCAACAAACTGTAATGGGGTGCTAAGGAATGGGTGCTGGCTTGCATAGCTCAGGCTGCCAGAAAGGTGACTTTAGCATAATGTTTACCTGAGATAATGTGGGTATGTTCCCATTACAGAAAAGATGGGGTATGTCAGCAAAATGGTCCTTTTGTATGCCCACCAAGAGTGGCCCATGGTACAGAGTGTTGTGAGGTGCTGTGATATCATCAGCCTCATTGCTTGCAACCATCAGGAAAGAACCTGGAGCAGAACTGCAATCAGGACCAGAACATGAGATAATATCCTGAAGGCCTAGGTCAGAAGAATGCATCCCTCAAAGGTGCAGCTTCACAACAGCCTTTTATCATTGTCCTKTCTTCACCAGCACTGYGGCTGTAGCAGTGTTTTCTTCTGAACTTTGTCCTACACAGTACTCAAGCTTGCATGGACAGACGTRAGGATGTTATAGAGAACATAGAACTTTGCGCCTGATAAAAACTTATATAAGACTGAGCCCATCACCATTCTGTCATGGGTTGGGGAGGAGTTCCGGAGGCCCCACCACTCCTTGGAGGGCTATCGGTAGTTAGGAGTTGCTAGAGAAAGGGGAGTTCTGTAGCCACGGGGAACATGCCTTGCCCAAGTAATACCCCGACCCCTACAATGTTCTGCATTTAGGCAGCTCTAACTAAATGCAGTGGACCACACACACACATAAAAAAGACATGAACGTAACAAGGAGGAGAAGGAACTTAAGGAGTTTGGGGTGGGGGGTTAAAGTGTCAACCGGCCAGATCCCCGGAGCTCCTGGGGACTGGACTACCAACCAAAGAGTACACATGGAGGACCCCTGGCTCTGGCCACATATGTGCAGAGGATGGCCTTGTTAAACATCAGTGGGAGCAGAGGCCCTCGGGCCTGAGGGTGTTTGATGCCCCATTGTAGGGGTATGCCAGGGCGGGAAGTCAGGAGTAGGTGGGTAGGTGGGGGAGCACCCTTATAGAAGCAGGGGGGGGGGATGGGATAGGGAGTTTCAGAAAGGGAGACCTGGAAAGGGGAAAACATTTGAAATGTAAATAAAGAAAATATCCAATAAAAAAAAGAAAAGAGCAAAAAGAAGTTTTATCGTGTGGGTTTTAAGATGGCTTACATAGAAACCTAAGATAGCTGGTTATGTACATCAAAGAAGCAGTTGGGTAACAAGGAATGTTTTTACTCCAAAGGTAATTAATAAAATGTCTCCAACATCACTAAAGATCACACTAAGGCAGCTCATGGAGGGCTCTTCAAAGACCTTGCAAGAAGTACTGACCATGGAGTATCGGTTAACTCAAGCATGTATGGTAAGAATTTTATATAGAATATTGTTATTTTCTAGCTAGAAAATTTATTGTAGAACATGTAAAATTCAGACTAGAATAATAAGCAAATGGAAGACAGATTATCAAGGCTTGAAGAAAAGGTAGAATTGGGTCACTTACACATAAAAAATAATCGGTATTTTTTTTAAAAAAAAATCATGAACATGCAGGACCTATGAGCCAAATTTATAAATTAATTATAGGCATCGAAAAAGAAGAAAGCAGATCAAGGGTATAGAAAGTATGTTTAATAAATCTCAAAAATTTCCAAGTCTAGGAAGATGCCATCTAGGCGAGGCATACAGACCACAAATTTGACCAAAAAAGAAATTTCCCACATCATATACCAGTCAAAGCACTAACGGAACGAAACAGAAAGGATAGTGAGAGCTATGAGAGAGAGGAGGACCAGGTCACAGGGAAGGGTGGGTTATCAGAATAACTAACAGCTCAATTTGCAGTGTAGACTTTAAAAATCAGACAGACTTGGACTAATGATAGACCACAGGTGTCAACCCAGATTGTTTTACCCAGCAAAACATTCTTGCATCATTGAGTACAAGAAAAGAAAAAAAAAGCTATACAATAAAAGCACTTGAAAGTAATTCATGAGCACCAAGTCAGCCCTTCAGAGGAATCTGGAAGGAGGACTACACCAGACTGACGAGAAAGATAAGCATAGCCAGGAGATTACAGGGAAAACGTTAATGTTAGATCAGTGGCTATTCAAAGGGGGATGAAGAAAACAAAGACCACAAAGTCAGCGTATGAGAAGAATCAGAACACACACGGCAGCAATAGCTGAACAGCAATGATTTCAGCTCCCCAGTCAAGACACAGCAGACTCTACTTAAAACAGGACCCAGCATTTTGCTGCTTCCACGAACCATACATCGCCAGTAGAGTAGAGATGGTAGAGTGAAAGAGCGCTTGCAAGCCAGTCATTCCACACAAACAGGAAACAACAGAGTTTTAATTAAAACTAATCAGAAGCTACAAAGAAGGTCACGCCATACTGATAAGAGAATAATCCTTTCAGAAGACATTATAGCTCTAAACACAACAAGCTTGCTGCACCTAATTTCACAAAACAAATGCTACTAAACTTAAAGCCAAGTACCCTAACACATTAGTGTTAGGATAATTGACTTTATTACCCCACTTTCACCAAAGGACATTGTGTCTAAACAACATCAAATGGGCCTGCTCTCTGCAGAATATTGAACCCACATACTAGAGAAAACACATTTATTTTCAGTAGCCTATGGAATTTTTCCCCAAGTAGTCCATATTTTGTGATCCAATACAAGCCTCAACAAATAAAATTGAAGTAATTCCTTAAGTTTTTCCTAACCACAGTGGAATAAAACTAATAATCAACTGTGATAGAAAATATACAGGGTCTTAGAAACTAAACTGCACCCTACTGAGTGATGATCGGACCACAAAGGAAATAAATTACAAAAATTGTATGAAAATGAAAATATAACATGCCTGATTCTGTGAGCAACAAGGTAACACTAAGAGGACAGTTTATAATCGAGTAGTGCATTTTGGTAAGCCCTTCCAGAGTGGCAGAGGYAGTCATTAGAGCCATAACTTGGAGGTAAGATGAAGTGGATGGGCTGTGAAGAAATGATGGTATTACATGTAGACAGCTTTTATTTTCAAAACAGAACCGGAGACTGTGAGGTTCCTTTGTTAAGATGGGAGATATTAGACCAGGGCCAGGAAGGATGGAATTATCCAAAGAGAAACAAGATTGTAGGTGAACTAACAACAGCATTCACTGAGCCCTCAGTGTACCACTGCACCGTTCAGAAACGGGTTAAAATTACCCCGTTATGAACTGATGTGGCCACTTCATAAAGGGAAATACATGCCAAGGTAACATGGTCACTGTGCAGTGAGTATTCCAGGCATTCGAACTGCGTGCACTCAGCCACTTAGTCCTGCAGCTTCCAGAGAGCGCTGTGGAACCCCTTCTCAGGAAAGGCTCTTGGGAGGGCAAAGGAGCTGTGGACTGGGATGTAGGCATGACTGGATCGCAACAGGATCCAGTCCCTCTCTCTAGTCTTGAAAAGGAGAAGATAGAGGCTACGCCWGCTGCAGGGATCTTGATGCAGAAACAACATATCAGAAAGGGTCTCCTTGGCTACTGGAGGCCAAGTCCTTACCTGAATGTAATAGAAGCAGAGAGTGAGTGAGAAGGGAAGTTGAGAAAGTTGAACTAGTTAATCATTCCCTTGAGAATGGGAAAGCCATCGCGGACCATGGGTAGGTCTCTGTGCCCATTTGACACATTATAAATCAGGAATGTTAAATGAAAATATTCACACGCCTAGATTTTCCAGTAGGAAACCAAGCATGCACGCGGTGTAGGGATTGTTCTGGAATCATATATAGGTTTGAAGACTGAGTTCACTTCCAGAGCAAGTGGCCATCTCAGTGACTTCAAGGGTATGGCTGGAAAAAGAACATGAAGGCCACATGGCCGGGGGGACTCACAGGATGCACCAACCAGAGGAGCAGCAAAGATGTGCTCGGTGGGCTTGCTGGAGCCGGTGAAGTTGGAGGCGGCCTGAAGTGAGCTCTCGGGAGGGGTCCAGACTCTAGTGTTGTGCTCAGCACTGTCATAGGGGTGAAAGGCCTAGGYGGGCAGAGCAGAGAGCACAGGAACAGGGTCCACACTTACTCCATCCACTCTTTCTTTCAGGAAGGTCATGACTTTCATGAAGGAGTTAGAGCTGGTAAGTGACAGGTGTCTGCACTTCTTGACTGTTGGGAGGCAGTGTGTGTGTGTGTGTGTGTGTGTGTGTGTGTGTGTGTGTGTGTGTGTGTGTGTGTGTGTGTGTCTAAAACTGTTTCACAATCATGTCTCAGCACTCTTCTCTGATGTGTGTGTGGTCATACCCTATACTATGCACAGCTGCTGCTCTCTGATGTATGCATCAGACTGCCCTTCTGCTCATGGGATCTTGTAACTTGTAAACATGCCCTGCTGTTTTTAAAAGGTGTGTCAATTCTGAACCAGAAAGTTCTCAGCTGTTCCCTCTTCCTCCTTCCTTTCTACTGTTCTGGTATGGCTGGGCAGTGCCTGAACCCACCACCCACCTCCTTAATGTGCAGGCAGTTAGCATCCCTGGGTGAGTACAGGGGACATTATACTTTACGTTTGCTCATCTCAAGGCAGCAATTTAGAAAAAGCATATGTTGTTTTTCTCTAGAAAATTTGTAACCATTCCTTTTATGAATAGTTCGTATGTTTATAAAGAACTATTGTTCCTTATATAATACTTATTTTCTTCTGCATAAATTTTTCATGTCTCTTCCTGCCTCTGTCTCCCTGACCAGTTCCTGTTTTTATTAATCATTTTGGTAGAGTACAGTGCATGTGTTTAGGCTACTGCTCTCCCACTGACCTATATATTCTCTAACGCCAGAGATTTTTCTCTGAGTAAAAGATTATGTTTTCTACACCCTGAGATTTGGTAAATTCCTATTTTTATTGTAGAATTCTCATAATTTGTAGCATGATATAGCAGTGAGCATAGGGTGCAGTCATTTTGGAAGACTCATGGGGTTGAGTCCAAGCGTGTGGCTTGAGGAAAACAGTATGCATCTTTTCTACTAATTGCCTGTGGATTTTCGATGCACACAGGTCAAAATTGTAGTCCCTGCTCTCAGGTGATGTGTTCTGCTTAAGAGTTGTTACTGAACTATTTGCTAACTATGTGATGGTCCTTTTGCGAATACAAAATATTTTTAGATATTTTAGATAAATGTTTTCAGTTACTTAAGGAAAAAGGAGTTGAAATCAGTCAACATTAGAATGTTGAATTGAAACGCAAGTGCCTGTGAGGTGTGGCGGTGCACAACTTTAATCCCAGCACCCAGGAGGCGGAGCCATATGGATCTCTATGAGTTCCAGGCCAGCCAGAACCACATAATGAAGATATCCTGTCTCCAGAATAAAAACAAAATGCACCACCACCACCAMCAACAAAAACCCGAAGGAATTGCTTATCAAGCTACTTTTGTTTCTAAAATTGAAAAACAACTTTTATCATAAGACAAGGTTCTACCGAATAAGGCAGGCTAGCCAGCTTTGAGTACGGGATTACTGCTGTGCACCACCAGGCCTAGCTCAAACTCCTTTTTTTTTTTTTTTTTTTTTTTGTGAGACAAAAAAATGTTGCCTCTTGTTTCAGCATAGACGCTTATTCAGAAAACAGCATCTGCTCTGGGTAGAACTGTTTAGTATTCTTGCTGCAATTTGCTAACTATAAAAATATGTCGGCAAATTAGATAAAATAATTTAGCAAATTAGGGAGATGGCTGTTAAACATTCTTACTTTTAACATGTAGGGTGAGCTCCTCTCTAGCTACAGAAGATAAAAATGAACTGTTAGCAGAGCCAAGGGTTTGAAGCTTGGCCCTGCTGCATTGAGCTCCTGCAAGAGCAGCACTTCTTGTCTTGAGCTCCTGCAAGAGCAGCACTTCCTGTCTTGGAGGAATGCAGMGCAGGTTTGCTTGGTGCTCTCTCCTGTATCCTTTGTCTACCTCAAGGAGGTAGACTATGCCAGCCAGACACTTGAAGAGAAAGAGATTCTGTGGAAAGATGTCCCAGGACTAGTCTTTTGTTGACACTGGCTAAGAAATACAAGCTTTAGGTTGGAAGGTTGGAAGTCGGCCATTTCTGGTTTGCTTCAGAAACCCACAGTGGCCAATGCACAGCCTCCCATAGAAAGCTGGCTGCATAGCTCTAAGTCCCCAGCTGTCTCACCACAAAACTAAACAAAATACTTCTCCAATACCCACATTTAACTCCGCATAAAGCTTTCTCTAGCCAACAACACATCCTTCTTGGTTCCCTGATTACTGTTTCGAATGCTTAATGCGCCAGATTTAATTTGGGGTTTTCTAAGTGTCTATAGAATGTGCATATTTAAGGATAGGGATGTAGCCTGGTGACAGAATGCTTGCCCAGGGCACCTGCATGAGGACCAAGGTTTAATTTCTATATTGCCACCACCAAACAATAAAAAAAAAANTGTGAGCCACCATGTGGTTGCTGGGAATTGAACTCAGGACCTCTGGAAGAGCAGTCAGTGTTCTAAACCACTGAGCCATCTCTCCAGCCCCAGTTTAATTCAGAGCTATCTATACTGGAGGATTTGGTAGAAGGGCAATATCTACATTTAATTATGTATAAAATCTCCCTTTCTCTACCTCAAATAATTAATTTTCCTCTCAAAAACTGGTTCAAAGCCTGGCCCTTGCCTCCCCTCTCACCTGCCCCAATACCATGTCTAGCTGTCTATAACATGGATATTTCATTTATAGTTTTGTCTGAGGAGAGAAGAGGAATGTTTAAGTTGCCAGATCAGTTCACTGGGTTTTATTAAAAGCATAAACTTTGCAGAAAAAAATGTATTATAGAAAAAAAAAAAAAGCCTAGTAACACACAGTTGTTAGTTCAGTAATTAAATCTGGTAATAGCAGAAAAAGATATGCTAATGTCTCTACCTTCTTTTGACAGTTCTCATTGACAAAGACCAGACTCCAAAATGGAAACCAGCTGATCTAAAAGATGTTACTGATGAAGATTTGAATAGTTATTTTAAATCTCTGGGAAGCAGTGATTTGAAATTCTGAAGTTTATTTTGGAGCAAGGGTCAGCACACTGTAGCACAGAGGCCAGGCCTGGCGCCTTGCCCATTTTCACGCAGCCTGCAAGCTGGAAATGGTTTTCTCATTTTTAAATGATTGAGAAGGAAATGAAAAGACTAATGTTTCCTAATGCAGTGATTGCCCAAAGTTTAAGCACCAGTGTTTATAACTTTCCATGATACGACAGCTGAAGTTCACACACCAGCGTTTTATGGGACCTTCCCGCAGCGCARCGGAGATTGTTCTTTGTGGCCGCTGGAGTGGCCGTGGCACAGACTCCATGACCCACAGCTCCTCAGTCTCCATCAGAAATGGTTTGCTGGTCCCTGATTTATAAGGAATTCTCAACAGCTCCAAAGAATCTCAAGTTTATTTCTCATTAAAATGGTAACTTTGACTTTTAGTTTATATATTAATTAACCAAATTATGTACAGATTATCAAAAATAAAGACCCTGAAATTTGGATGGGGTATGTTCATACCTGATAAATTTTCCTTTTTAAACACGTATTTTAAAACAATATTGTAGCAGAAGAAATTCTTTGTAAACATGAAAAATCTCATGCAAAAAAGAAAAAGGCTTATAAAGTTCTGTCTCCAGAATGCTAAATAACTAATCCTCAGCCTTTCCCAGTCATCAGAACCCATTCCCCAGTGGAAATGAAAATGCTATTCTTATTATTTGCAGTATTTGCTAACTTGGGAAAAARGGAGGAATTAAGACACTCCAGTCACTAAGACAGATATACTATGCTTTTTATAAATTTTATCAGACATTTATGTGATAGGTAAAGCAGTTTAAAATATAAGTATCTTTAGTAATTGGAAGTTGACAGAATTTTTCAMATATTTTTATATAAATGCATATTTTGCCTACGTGTGCACTATCTGCCTGCAGAGTCATAAGACAACACTGGATCCCCTGAATTTGGATTAAAGACAATTATGAGTTGCCTTGTGTGTACAGGGAACCAAACTCAGGTCCTCTGGAAGAACAGCCAGAGCTCTAAACTACTGAGCCATCTCTGGGCCAGTTCCTGACAGAACATTTTTTAAGGTATGCAAGAAACATCAGAGAATTCCAGACTTATATTTCTAAGTCAGAATAATTTTTATATTAAAGTCAATTAATCATTTATTTATTTATATTTTAAGATTTATTTATTATATGTAAGTACACTGTAGTTGTCTTCAGACACACCAGAAGAGGGCATCAGATCTCTTTATGGATGGTTGTGAGCCACCATGTGGGTGCTGGGATTTGAACTCAGGACCTTTGGAAGAGCGGTCAGTGCTCTTACCAACTGAGCCATCTCTCCAGTCCCTAATTTATTTTTTAATTTGTTATAATTTCCCCTTTATCCCAGGCTCCTAAAGACTAAAAGAGGTAAGCACAACTGAAAGGAGCAGTGGGCTTGTGCCTGCACCCTAACCCTGCACTTCCAGAGGCGGCTCCATCCATGCTTTTTACCTGTTCTCAGTTCCTTGTCTACTTGTCATAAAGGATGTTTCCCAAACATCACTAACATGCCTGAAATAATACCATGGTATTGACCATGTTTTACATTTAGTTCTTAACACTCCTAGATTAGACCTTAATAACCCAAGAGCTTGTCTGTACAGATACACGTTCATTCACTTTGTACATGTTAGCAATACAGAATAGAACCTTTATGTGAAATATCAGTGGACCACACCAAAAAGTATTTGCTTCAATTAAATGAGGACTGACAGATAATTGCAATTAGACTTTTATTATAGTTACAAAAAACCCAAAACAAACGAAAAACAACAAAATCATTTTCACAAAAATATTTGGGAAAAATACCACTTCAGATTTAACTCATACAGTGAAGAGAGTTTGCCAACAAAACTTGAGTTTTGGGACTAAAGTGCTAGCTAATTCTTTARAGCTAGTGTTTATGACTCCAAGGAAGAAACACTTGGCTTGCTGGGTCATTTCACATAGACACTCGATTTATATAGATATTACAGGTACGTTACTGTTTTTTTGACATCAATTATCATGTCTAACTTCTGGTTTCCAAAATAATATAATTCAGAAGTGTACTCAGTCCCATCTCACCAAATGCCAATGGTGATTAATTAGGATGTGCGCATCATTGATTTCTATACACTTACTTTTAGTGCTTGAGATAGCTTGATAGAAATTCCTTTGGACTTAAGATAATCATGTCTTTCTCCTTCAGAATTGTGCCTTAAGTGATAATGACCATAGGTAGATTGTAAAGAACTGGTAAGGCAGCTAAGATGAGAGGATTCTAGTGTCCAAGGCCTGTAATCAAAAGTCAACAGTACCAAAGAGACAGGAGGGAGGGGCGGTGAAACACATTGGCATTTTGAGAGTCTCAGTAAGGAAGGAACTGGACTTGTTTTCCTCTGTTGATCTACTTCTGCAGTTGCCACTGGGTGGTCATGAGCCTTTAAACTGATGCTCCACATGTCCCTGTCCAGGAGCTAATGAGTTGTTCAGTGGGTCCCTCCTCCTCACTCCTCTCTCCTCCTACTGAAAGACCTCAAATGAGGCTCAGTTCTTTTGAATATAAAGGCATGAAAAAGGGCTGATTCCTCACGAAAGATTCCTAATTTTCATCAAGGCCAAACTATATCCTGATACTATCCACTGTGGTATAAAGTTTGTTCAATTGTTTTATCACACACAGTTTACCCACTGCTTACTGTGTAAGCCTTGTCGTTCCTTGTTCATGGGCTGATATACAGTTCTTACACACACACACACACACACACACACACACACACACACATACAGCCTGACTCAGAGTGAGGGGACAGTGCTTGCTTTCGTGATGAAACTGTTGATCATAGTTGCTTAAAGTTTAGTTGTGAAACAGGGAGCAGATGTCTAGTTAGATGTGGACTGGGCAGGCTCCACTCTTGGACAAAGAAGAAACCTAAAGTTGAAATACTCAACCCAAAACCACTTGCCAATATCTCTGTGTAGACTATATTTTCATGTTCTGACCAATGCATATATTATTTTATATACCTARTTATATTTGTTAAATAACAAGAAACTTTGCAACAGACGTCTTCATATGAGAAGTCAATTGAATGACCTAGGGGCTTTTGCCTGAATCATCAGTATAGGCAAAGTTTGGAAACTAAACTGCCCCATAAACTACATGGAGAAGGCATAGGAGTGGGAGTGGTTGCTTGCAGTTCTGTAAGCTGTGCAATCACCAGTGTAATGGAGCACTGTGTGTGGTGGAGAACTGTGCATGGTGGAGCACTGTGTGTGGTGGAGCACTGTGCATGGTGGA
>BDUI01000461.1:182899-216626 GCA_002335545.1 Apodemus speciosus | reverse complement strand
GAGAGGAGAGGAGAGGAGAGGAGAGGAGAGGAGATTACTGAAAATGAAAGTGAGCCTGGCCTGGTGATAATTGTATTCTCAGTTACTTCGAAGGCAGACAAAAAGACGCCTCAGTTTGCAGCCTGCTTAGCAAACTTACACCATGTCTTATAAAGGTTGTATAAAAAGAAAGGGCTGGAGGAACAGCTTCACGTTGGAGACTCCACTATTGTCTGAGAAGTTCAACCCCAAGCACCATAAATTCGAAAGGACAGCTAAAGCAGAGATAGACAGACTAAAATCCCCAGTGTCAAACAAGGCGTTCTAGACACAGCATGACTGACTGATGCACATATGAACTCACAGAGACTGTGGTAACATGCSCATGGCCTGCAACAGGTCTCTACCAGACAGGGTGCCGATGCTGGGAGAAGTAGATACCAGACCCCATGCTAGGCGAGAAGCTATCTCCAATAGATGAAAAAAAATAGTTTTCTCCAGATAGATAAATAAAAATAGGTAGATACATAAAATAAAATACAAGTTGAGCAAAAAATAGCTGACTGATTTGGGGCCAAGGCAGAAAAATGGAGAAAGCGGTCTTCAACAAATGATCTAAGACACAAATGTACACATGCAAAGAACAAAATAAAATGCACTCAAAATTTTCTGTAGACTTAAAACCTAAAGTGCCTATCACAGCATTAAAGAAAACCTACATATAGATAGCTTGCGGTTTGGTGGCGACCTTCTAAGGTCCAACATGAAAGGCATAACCCAKGAAACATAGTTTGACCTCACTGGAATGAAAAGCTCTGCGCTTTAAAGACACTTTAATAAGATGAGAAGACCAGCCATAAAAGCCATAAAAGCTTTGATCAAGAACTACATTCCAAATACACAAAGAACTCTTAAAACTCAAGAAAAAAAACTGAACAATCTGATCAAAATGTGCAAAATATCACCATATGAAGTAGGACGCACAGAAGACAGGTAAGCATGTAAGAATACCATCATCACACACCATTCGGGAACTGCAAGTCAGAAGAGCACGGAGATGCAGCACAACCAGCACAACAGTGGACAGTCCAACAGCACCAGGTGGGAGCAGAGGTGTGGAGCAGAGTCCTGTGCAGTGCAGCGGGCACTACGAAACAATGCCATCACTTTGGACGACAGTTTAGCACTTTCTCACACAGTAAACGCACTCCTACTACAGGATCCAGTAATTCCACTGCTTGGCATTCATCCAAATAAGCTGAAAATGTAGGTCCCACATAAAATTCTTTGGAGAATAAAATTCTCCTATGTCTTTTCTGCTTAGAAACAATCAGGACACCCTTCAGTTGATTAATAGACATACTGTGGTCCATCTAGGCTACTGTATAGCATTCAGCATTTAAAAAAAAAAAACGTGTTATCAAGCTAGCCTGAGAGGATCATGTATTATATGACTCCAACTGTATGGAATTTTTAGAAAAAAGGCAGTTATGGAGCTAGGAAAAAGACAGAGGTACAGGCATTATGGAGGCAGGTAGGATGGACAGGGTGAGCACAGAGGATATTGGAGACAGTCAATGTATTCTCTATGTTGCTATAATAACGGGTACAAATGATTATACAGGTGTCAAAAACCATGAATTATATAAAATCAAGAGTGAACTTTGGGTGGTCATGATGTAGCAACACCGGCTGCACCCTGTGAAACACATGGGTTACTGCATGGGGTGCTGACAGCCGGGGAATCTGGGTAAATGGTTGTAGTCAGGGATGTGTGAAGACTCCTTATCTCCTGCTGGATTATCCTGCAAACCTGAAATTCATCTTGAAATGTCTTTTCTGTTTATAAGAGGGGCACAGAACTGTATGTGATGACTTGGTAGAACTGGAAGGAAAAATAAGCCACAGGCATAGTTTGGATTTATATTGCTTAAGTAGAAATGGGTAGAATACCCAGAGACAAATGAAGAGTCTACACTTTAAACATCATGTCCAGCCTGGGTCAACTGCATCTGGTGGAACAGAGTGCACGCAATGAAAGCATAAATTATATAGATTTGAATCCTTGTTTAAAAAMAAAAAACAAAAAACAAAGTTTAAATTAGTTACATTACTTTCACCTTAAACTAAAACAGAAAAAGTAAATCCCAAGTAAGAAGGGCATACATGATACAGAAAAGGGCAGAGGTCAATAAACCAAAGCTACTAGTTCTGTTTGCTTAAAATGACCTAATAAAAGTGGTCATGGTGACAGGTGTCTGAAATCCACCGCTGGCTCAGGAGACAAAGCAGTGGGACCCAGAGTTTGAAGCTCATAGACTACACGCAAGGACACATTATCTAAAAAATAATAATTACGGAAACACAGCTAAAGTCCGTCAGGTCGGTGAACAGGCAGAAGGGCGCCAAAGGCCCAGTGTGAGCTCTAGGTTGGCTTATTGTCCTTCCATTTTATATCGTTCTCTAAACCTTTCACAGGTTTCTATGAGGCCATCTACTTCAAGTTATAGCTTTAAAATAGGCTCTGCCTTAAATTAATGTAAATTTACATAACACACACACACTCACATCCTGTACATATAATTTATACAGTATCAGTTTCAATGTAAATATAGTTAATTAAGTGCTAATTCATTAAAAAAAAATCATACTTGAAGGACCTCTGGAGCCGGTTCAGTGAGTGAAAGTTCTTGCCACCCAACTGAGGACCTGGTTGAAAGCCAGTACCTCATACCTAACAAAGGGGGGCGTAACACAGAAGGACCTGGTCACCTGGCACTGGGGTGGCAGAGCCTGGAGCCCTGGGGCTTGCTGGCCAGTCTAGTTAAACCTCTGAGCTCCAGGCTCAGTGAGAGACTGTCTCAAAAAGTGAGGCAGGAAGTGACTGAAAAGGAAACCCAGTGTCTTGTTTAAAAGCTATGTCACTGAGTTTGTAACCTGTTTGTCATTATTTGTCCTAAAATATTCTATGCAAAATTTTTGTTTTCTTTTTTCGTAAGCTCCACATAATTTTAGTATCAAATGGGGACTTTGTTCTGGGACTATGGAGAATCACTCACTTGGACTACAAATTTACAACAGGATTATATGACAAAGCTAAACCAACAGACTCCACCAAAAAGTAAAAGCTAGGAAGAACATAAATACAGTCTTGATCTATCTAAAAGGAACCAACAGAACACTGTGGAGTTTTCTCATRAACAGCCTACAACTGCTCACCACCTGAGCACGCTGTGAGGCAACTCCCATGCACTCTGTTTCTCAGTGTAGGAGAGAAAATGGCATTGCTAAGTGCCAGGACAAGGTTTCAGATTCTTGCAAGCCTGCTTCTTGGAAACTAGGTAGTTTGGTTTTATGTGTAAACAAATGAGGCTGAACCTCAGACACAATGAACAGTAAGAGAGTCAGTCTCTCTCTCTCCTCTCCTCTCCTCTCCTCTCCTCTCCTCTCCTCTCCTCTCCTCTCCTCTCCTCTCCTCTCCTCTCCTCTCTCTCTCTCTCTCTCTCTCTCTCTCTCTCTCTCTCTCTCTCTGCCAAGGATCTAGACCTACTTTGGAGCACAGCTGTTCCAAGTCACTCTCCTTCCCTTCTCTTCTGGAGTGTCTCTTAAACCTGGGAACATCAAATTATTCAGTATTTTAAGTGATGGATACCTTAAGATTATAATTATGGAAAGACATGTAATCCAGGATTGTCAGCAGCAGTTCTGGAGCTGGAAGTTAATTGTGATGTGACCTTTATCGGCTCTAAACTGTCCCCACTTGTCATGCCATTAAGCAGGCACTGCCACCCTTAGCTTTAGGTGACATGAAACTTTACCTGGTCACTCACCCTGAGTCTGTGATGGAAATAAAATATGTCGATGTACTGCCTGGTTTTGTATCAACTTGACAGAAGCTAGAATCATCAGAGGAAGGCGCCTCTATTGAGGAAATGCCTCCATGAGATCGAGATGTAAGGCATTTTCCCAATTACTGACTGGTGGCGGAGGGCCCAGCCCATATGGCTGGTTCTACAAGAAAGCAGGCTGAGCAAGCCATGGGAAGCAAGCACCCCTTCCTTTCCTCTGCATCAGCTCCTACCTCCAGGTTTCTTCYCTGCTTGAGTCCCTGACCTGACTTTATTTTGGTGATGAACAGCAATGTTGTGTAAGCTGAACAAGCCCTTCATCCCCAACTTGCTTTTTGGTCACTGTCTTAGTCAGGGTTTCTATTCCTGCATAAACATCATGACCAAGAAGCAAGTTGGGGAGGAAAGGGTCTATTCAGCTTATACTTCCACATTGCTGTTCATCACCAAAGGAAGTCAGGACTGGAACTCAAGCAGATCAGAAAGCAGAAGCTGATGCAGAAGCCATGGAGGGATGTTCCTTACTGGCTTGCTTCCCCTGGCTTGCTCAGCTTGCTTTCTTATAGAATCCAAGACTACCAGCCCAGGGGTGGCACCACCCACAATCTGCCTTCCCACCCTTGATCACTTATTGAGAAAATGCCTTACAGATGGATCTCATGGAGGCATTTCTTCAACTGAAACTCCTTTCTTTGTGATAACTCCAGCTGACACACAAAACCAGCCAGTACAGTCATGGTATTCAGTTGTAGCAAAGGAAACAGCCCTGGAACAAAGTGAGATGTAGCTTCTCACCAATTAAGAAAGAATGATCTAGACTCTCAGATCCAATCCTAAAGAAACCTCATGTCACATATGTTGCATATACATGTGATAAGATCATTTTATATCACAATGCCTTTTAGCCACGGGATTCTCAACCTCCGTTCACTCGCAAGACAGCAGAGTACTTCATTTTTCTTCCTCTCTAAATTCAATTTTAGGCATTATGTTACAAAGTGAAACCAATTCAGGTACTTTAGAACAAGTAGGAGGTATAAATAATAAGAGGGAATTAAGTGCTGAGCATTAACTTCCAGGCAGCAGTCTACCTAATTCTGAACACTGGAAAGCCATCATCACTCGTACTTGGAGAATTCAGGATTCAGATGTACTAGGACTCCAGATCAGAGACCAAGAACTCAGAAAAAATTTCTCTTTAAGGTTTAAGAATTCTTTCATAACGCATACTTGATACTTCTAAGGAGTTAGCACATCTGCTGCTGCCTGTGGCAGATGAGGTACAGTATTTCAGGGGAGAGAAGGTTCACTGAAACATGTTTAAAAGTGCTGGCTTTCCCTGTCCTCCTTGGAGCTGGCCTGTTTCAGCATCCATGTCCACCTGTGTCTTCTAATCCTTCTAGTCGTTAACTTGAAATACCCCATCTCCTTATCAGTACCTAGCACCCTCTCCCGACTTTCCTAATGATGCCCCAGGCTATTTTCAAGGATGGGGGATATTCCAKCTCCTTCCTACAGACTTCCCAGAATTCCCTGACCCTTTTCCAGAAGCCCCCCACACTGGCATCTGGACTATTGAAGTATTGTTTACCCAGTGAGAACATTCCTTATTAGGAAAAAGAACCCCATTTCCCTTTTTTTGACACAGAACATTTCCCTACATCAAAGCACTTGAGTGTTTATTAAAATGTGGTCACTAACTACATACCGTGTGTCTGCAGTGTGTTGGATGCTGGGAATAAGCAGTGGATTTCACTCYGTTCTCTTTGGTTCAGGGTATTCTTATACACAGGCCAGAGAGTAGAAGTGTTTGGACACAGATTTAAATGCTTACGAATGTTCTGATGAAAATACCTCTGTAGCAGAATTTTTTCCCTGTTCAATCACTTTAAATATTAATCCAACAAGAAGCCTGTGATTGCAGGGAAAAGGGAGGCGGAGTGAAGAGTTTCAGAGATAGGACAGAGGAGAAGGAGAGAGACAAAGAAGGAAGATGGAGGAGGAACAGGATGATCCAGATTCCACGTGGCTTTAAATAGTCACAGGTAGTTATGATTACTTATAAGGGATGGATAATTACAGGACAGTTTGTCTTATCTGGGTGGGCAATTTGTATCAGTATCAATTGGCTCTGAAATTATTGTTTGGGCATCTTGAAAATTGAGAATTTATTGATATATAAATCTGAATTGTGTCCGCTGACCACAGCCCGTGAATGGCTGAGAAGGTACGGGCCTCTCTGAGGCCCGAGAACCAGAGAAAGGAAGACTGCCTACTGGGGCTAGAGGCAAAGGCGGTGAGACCACCAGGCTGAGAGCAGCTGGTTAGAGCATGGGAACTTGCCGTTCTTATTTAATGTTTCACTCAACATAGCTCCAGAGAGGACATGCACTTTACCTCACAAGACTCTGGCGATGTCCCCGTGTCTTGCTTCATGGATCTGTTACCTTCAACCTCTTGTGAAAAATACGTGATTTTTGCCACTCTTCATTTAAAGAAATGAATTAATTCTTAAAATACAGTGTGTCCATAGCACACATGTCTAGAACTATACACTATTAACAACACTTCGAACTTACCAATGTCATGATACCCCAGCTTAGTGCATAGTCTTGACTGTGCACAYGCTGTGGAGCATGGGCACCAGTTCACAGGGTCCTAGAACCCAAGGGCAGACGATGTGTTAGAGAAGCAAGCGGCTGTCTTCCTGCCTCGTGAGCTTCAGCTGGAAAGGATGGGAGAGGAGAGAGAACTGAGGAACTAGCCGCAGACAGACTGTCTTGCCATTCCGGTCCCTCAGACTCCAGCATCCAAGAGAACCTGGGGTTGTGAGTGCAGGAATGTCCAGAGAATCTCCCGAAATCCTCTGAGAGGAAGAACCGCAGTTTCAAGAATCTGCAGTTTCTCGCAGAACTTTGCCCAATACTAAATACAGGAGAAAATTAATTAGAATTCCTAAGCTTTACAGACCAGTTTGACATCAATCTCTGGGAAAATCTCTGGGAAGACCTGAGCAGGCAGGGGCAGTGGTCAGTCTTTCTAGGAGTTGAACGTGATTGGTTACTCTGATAAACCACAGGTAAAACTTAAGAGTCTGTTTTTTTTTTTTTTTTTTTTTTTTTTTTTTTTTAGCAAGGCACTTGATTAAACTTTCCTGTCATGAAACCTTTACAAAAACACCAGTCTATGAACTAGGACAATTGAAGTGCAGAATTCATCTGGTTCACTACTTTGAGCAATATTTACTAGAGACCAACTAGATTTCCAGCCCCTCTTGTGCTTGGCTTTTTCAGTACTTTGAATGTCAGCAATCATCCTGAAGGCAGATGGTAATACCCTCATATTAATAACCTCATTTCTAGAAAAAGGAATAATAAGTACCAGACTTCAAAATCCGGGAGCCACTTCTGCTGTGCCACTGGCTTCTGACTGTGCAGCCTTCAGCAAGAAAGCCTGTCTTGTGCATTGCATTGATTTGAACTTCAAACAAATTCCTCAGATGTGTAGAACTGACACAATGAATGTCAGAATCAAAGCCGAGCTAGATCTGCTAACGTGGAAATTAGAGGTTTAAAGTAATATAAACCAAGAGAGGAAGCGTTCCAGTCGAGAACCTCCAAGCCGCACAGATTAAGGAGGAATAAACCAGTCAAGCTCAGGGCATTTGCTTGACGGCCCTGTGCTGATGGTTCAGGATAAACTGATGTGTTTAACTCAATTTTGGTTACTCATTAAAGGAAAGTAACATTTTCTGTCTTCTGAGCACAGGTATGCACTGTGTGGATTAACAATTTCATCCTTACAGCAGCCAGCTGAAAYAGACAAAAACTAACTCTGTACCACTACAAACCTTTCCTTTCCCTAATGTTTTCTCTGCTTGCTTTCTTTTCTTTTCTTTTCTTTTTTAAGGGAGTGAGGAGAATGAACTCCAGATTTACGTTTTAGATTTTCTTTTCAAAAAGAAGTAGAAATCCTGAATGTAATCTTGGAAGTTGGAAGGTTGATGGCTAGGGCAGGACTAAGGAGACACAGCTAGAAGTCAGCTCAGGGTAAACACGGCCTCCCTGACAGAAATAGGATATTAACTGCAAACAGTGAGTTCTTCACACTGAAGTGGCCAATCAAAACCTGGCCTCTGTCAGGAGTGGCGTGTGGACAGCTTTATTGGAATTGCCTGGAGGTGGCAGACCACAAGTTTAAAGTACCCTTGTTATCTCATAATGCTAAAGTTTTGTTTTTGTTTTTGTTTTTGTTTTTTGTTTTTCGAGACAGGGTTTCTCTGCGTAGCCTTGGCTGTCCTGGAACTCACTCTGTAGACCAGGCTGGCCTCAAACTCAGAAGTGCTGCCTCTGCCTCCCAAGTGTTGGGACTAAAGGTGTGCACCATCCCTGCCCAGATAAAGTTATTTTTCTTACACAGCAAAAGGAAAAAAGAAAGAAAGAAAAGAGTAAATCTGAAGTTACTATTTTTTTTCCAGACCCTTTCTGTTGTACTTAAATAGCACCGCGTCCCATCTATTCATACAAGATAGCTATGTCAGGAACTAAAACCCCATTCAAAGGAAACCACATCTTCCGCCTGATAATTTTGACTCGTGCTTAGCTATAATAAAAGTAGATTCTTTATCCCCCTGGAATTTTACCAAAAAGTATCCATCTCATATATATGGGCAGTGACGGATCTTTAAGAAGAAGGGGACTGCTTATTCACTAGTTTATGATGTTGCGTTACCTTCCGTAAAAGATGGGAGAGGGTCAAAGCAGAGACGGAGGAGGAACGCCTGCCTCTGGAGCGTTCTCTAGCAGCTGGGCTCCCACTCGGCTATTCTTTCATTTCTCTTTCATGTGCATCACTTCCCCTCAAGAGTCAGCCTCCCACAGCTTCCAAGAGTACAGACACTCTGCTAATCATGTGCCACTCCGCACAAGCCTGACAGCTTGACTTGAGCATGCAGTGTCCTTACCTGAAAACCTTCATTCATTCTTCCGGTGGGGAGGAGGATGAACCTGAATCTTGCAATGAAATACTTTAATTTGTGGGTTTGGAACAAGATCGGGAGGTGGAGCTAAAGGCTCAATTAAGGGACCGAGGATGTGAGGATGTGTTCAGGACAGCCGGTTGTAAAATGTTAGATAAAATTAACTGCTGCAACTCCGGCTTTCCTGGGTTGGAAAGTCAAAAGGTCACAGCATCTGAGCAGGAAACCCACCTTCCAGATGTTCACTTACCCTACACTGCGGCGGGCCAGCTGCACCGCCATCGCAAGTCTGCGCGGCCTCGGCCGAGGAGGCGCGGGCGCTTGGCTGTTCTCATGCCCCTGGCCACAGCCCGGGCTCCCAGAGTGGGTGCTGCTCCCCAGGGCGCTGGCGTCAGGGCGGGAGCCTAAGCCAGAAAAGGTGCGGCGTGGCCGGGCAGCGGGGACAGCGCCTCCCCTGGAGGAGGGCGGACGTCCTTCGGCCGTGGTCCCGGCTCCTCCCCCTGCAGCCCCCTCCCCCTCCCAACCCCCTGGCCCAACACTGCTCACGAGTTCGCGGCCGGTGCCCTGCAAGTGGAACCAAGGGATCCGCGCCTATGGAGCACAACCCTCAGTGCTGGCATCGCCAAGGGCTACCTCCGCCCAACAGCGTTCGGTCCAATGCACAAGCAAAGAGACCCGAAGGGCTGGGCCACTGCTCGCACTCCCACCCGGCGCCCTATCCACGCGGCGCCACCTCCTCAGTAAGATCTAGACCACCAAGTATGAGAGCTAAGTGAGCTAGCCGCCTCCCTCTCCGGCCCCACCTCCCCAGAGCCACCTGGGCTGAGACATCACCTGATCTCCGTCCACGTGGGAGCAGGCGCGGCTCGCCCGGTGCTGCCCCGGGGTGATCTCCTGTCGCCTGGCCCCGGCCCTCCCTTGAAGGCTCAGCCGCTCCAGTGCCAGTTTAGCAGTCAAACCTGTTTTGATCCCAACGCCGCCATACCTCACCTCGCAGACACCAGACCTAAGTACTTTGCCCCATGTGCACTAAGAACAAAAGTGCACCCAGCACTTCTAAATTTAAGAATGCGGCCAGTATTGCACTTTTCTATCYTCGAGTACCCATCAATAGAAATGCTTGTTTCCCAAAACAAAACATTAAGAAAAACCATATTCTTACCCTTTAAGGAAGCAAGAGGCTCAAAACATGACCATTATTCAGTTCCATGTGATGCCTGCATCTGTGATTCCCAGCGATAGTAACAGCCCCAAGAGAATGACAAAAGAACCATTATTCTATCCTGTTCTACAATGGATTGTCAATGCAAAATTCATGCCCCAAGGGACCTCAGTGATAACTCTCTCAGCTCCTTGGCTTACAGATGCAGATGCCGAGGCTGAGCCCTGCTTTAAGATTGCGAGGAGGATGCAGAGATGAGTGGATTCCTGGGAGCCCACAAGCCTAAGGGGCAACCTCAGGTTCCAGGGACCCTGACTCTGGAAATTAGGTCCAGAACAGTTGAAGACACTCCCCAGGGGCCTCTTCTAGCCTCTCCACCACACACACACACACACACACACACACACACACACACACACACACACAAAGAAAAGCCTGAAGCCTATAGGCTGACAGGAATTGGGCTTTGTGGAGGTCCACTTCAGCAAAAAGTTAGCTCAGAGAGCAAAGGTTCTATGAAGTCCCTCCAGACCTAGCTCAGCTTTAAGTGAATCCAACATTTTTGTTTTGTTCTGTGTAAATCAGATAAGATAATTTTTGACCCGGAAATATTGTATTGTGCCTCAAACATATCAATTTTGTCATTTAGTGTGACTAATGGCATCAGACAAACAGAATGTGAATATTAAACTGATTTGTTTGATAAGAAACTATTGTAATGTATAAAACTGATTGTATCTAAATGGGGCATGCATTCACATACATTTTAAGCACACCGTGCTAAATAATTATGATCAGATGCAAGGTTTCACCTTTAGGCTTAATTCCTGTGTTATATGCTTGCTTATATCTTTCTCAGCTTTAAGGCTCAGTCAACCTATGCTGCTATCATTTTAAGTGGTCTCTAGCCCAACTCTGAGTGAGGAGTGTTAGGCCTTGAAGGGCTCTGGGAGAGAAGAGAGAAATTTGTGGCCATCCTAGTTAGCAGGGCAGAGAAGAAACTGTTAGCCTCTGACTTCCTTTAGAATGGAACTCCAGACACAAGCATATTACTTCCTTTGTGTGAGTGTGTGTTAGAGAGTATGTGTGTGTGCACCTGTGTGTGGGTGTGTGCCCATGACTGCATGTGGAGGCCCAAGGTCCATGCCAGATGTTTTATTCAATTACTCTCCTCTTATTGTAACAAAGGATCTCTCACTGAACCTGGGCCTGGTGGATGTGGCTGGATTGGCTGTCAGCAGGCCCTTGGGCTTCTGTCTTCCTCTCCCCAGCACTGAAGTCACAGGCACACTGCCACAGCTAGGGTTTTACATGGGTGTTCAGGATCCCGATTCCAGTCTCCTGTCTGCACAGTAAACACTTTCCCCACTGGACTATCCAGCCTTAGGTGTAAACTAATCCTGCTCTATTCAAGGTCACATTGGACCATCTTTACAAAGAGTCATCCACTCTTAAYCTCTGGTCTAAGAAAGAGGCTAACATCAGAGGACGGAGGTCTGCACCACACTGTGACTGTCAGATCCCAGCTTTCCTGAGCCCTCCTCTCCTCTCCAAGGACGACCAAGAGTTTGTCTTAGAGGCTGCACCAGTGTCGGGCTACCCTGACCGATGCACAATGGTCTGAGGATGGGAGACAGTCCTCGGGCTCCCCAGCATTTCACACTGCCAGGCTTGGCACACACCCCCCTCACATCCAGAAGCCGATTCCAAGCCAGTGCCGACTGCAGGAGCCTACTTCTCTCTGATCGATATTAATGAGGAGTTGGGCAGAAGACCGCTGTAGAGAATCTGGCGCCCTCTGCCGATGGGACTTGAGGATATTCAGGCTAAAATGGTCTCTTTAGTCATGAACTTTTATATGTGCCAGGATTTTATTCAGATTCGGCAGAGAGACCYAGATACCTGTCTGTGAGTAGGTGAAAGACACACTTTATTCAGATCCAGACCAGAGTTTTGAAATGCAAAGACTTAAAACACAGGAGACTGTAATACATGTTTGTCCTTTAAAACTATTTGTTTTATGTGTATAGATGTTTTGCCTGCATGGATTTCTGTGCATCACAAGTAAGTCTGGTACCTAGAAGAGAGTGTCAGATCCCCTGAGACTAGGGTCACAGACAGTTGTGAACTCCCGTAGAACCGGAGTCTCCGCAAAAACAGCCTGTGCTCTTAGCTGCTGAGCCTTCTCACCAGCCACACATGTCACTTCTTGAACATTTTCTATAGCACAAACAAGACACCTAAGAACGCTTCTTTGTGAAGAGCTCTTTGACTATGAAAACGGCTTCAGACCTTCCTCCTGCAAACTTGCACAACGTTCCTGCTCCTCCCAGCTGACCCTGTGCCTAAGAAGGCTTCAAAACTCATTGTCAACCTAAATCACACTGTTCTGAGAAAGTTCACCAGACCAAAGACCAAAACAACACCTCACAAGGGCCCAGGTGTGTGTGTGTTTGCACATGTGCGGGAGTGTGCACACACTGTCCCACACACCTGTGTATTCGTGAGATGTGTATATGAGACATTGGTAAATCTTGAAATGATCATTGTTGCCACATTTCTTACGCAGATGTCACACTCTATTACATGTTTTGTGTTTTTCTTGGGGCAAGTGTGCTTTTCAGTGTGACTCAGTTTCCATGACCTTACTACCTACAGTTTGCCTGATGTTCTCAAAATCCTTGAGTCTCTCCTTGGAATTCTGTTCTCCAGTCTGTGTACCATGCAAGGACCGGTGAGTTTTACTGTGGCCATTAGCTGCGAAAACAGTTTCGTTTTATTAAAGATTCTCCTCATCGCTTCTCGGCCTTTTGGCTAAGATCAAGTGTAAAGATTCTCCTCAGAAATCAAATCAACTGCCAAAGATTTGATAAGTTGATACTTGAAGAATTTCAGGTAGTTCTGCATAAGAAATGCCTACTTAGAAATATTTTGTAGCTTAGGATTTGTCACTTAGCTGTTAACCTCTGATGGAAAACAAGGTACTGTAACACAGTCATTGATAAGTTCTAGTCATTGAGCAGCTGTGAGTTGAGACCCACAAAGCCTTCTACATGCTGTCTCATCCAACCCTTACAATCAGAAGTCCATGCGGTGATGGTTTCTGTTTTATATGGAAGGCAATGGGAAATGCGTGTATATAGCTTATGCCGAAAGCGGGGGATGACCACGAGCATGCGCATGGAAGAAAATGCGTCTAAGTGACCAGGCGTGGGGCCCACAAGCACCAGGCGAGGTGGTTTGTTAAGATTGATGATAGACTCCCAGAAAGATCTTAAATTACAAAAACAATGTAATAAAATGTTCTTGGAAGGATGGATTTGCAATTATTAGGGCCGTGCTGTGCATGAGTGTGGAGTTAGTGGCACAAACCAGTCACACTGGAAATCCCAACCAAAGCACAGTGGTCTGGGGGCAAGTGCTGTGAACGCTTTTCCTGTCCTCACAGGTCAATTCCCTCTCTAACTCACCGCTCTGGGGTTATTTCTGCCTCAGTCTTCTAAGATTCTTAGGCTTAATGGGACTACTTCTTGATGGGATTGAGTTTTCATACTTCAAGAAAAAAGACAAGAAACATGCATGGATACACGCTAATTATAAACATATTAATAGATGATTGCAGAAGATGAAGGAATCCTCACTGTCTGTCCCTTGAGTAAAACAAGGTAACCAAGGCAAAAGGAAGTGAAAATTCAATAGAAAGCTGTACATTTTCAGAATTTTAAAACCTTTTTTACACTAGGTCAGGGATTCATCAGGAAGTACTCACCGTATGGATGTGAGGATCTGAGTTTGGATCCTAAGGACCCATCTAAAAAGCCTAAGGTGATCACTCGCACCTGTAATCCCAGACCCAGGTCCCTGGGATCTCTGGGGGCTTCCTGGCCAGCTAGGCTTGCAAGGATATAAGCTCCAAATTCAGTGAGAGGCTCTGTCTCAAAAACTAAGGTGGAGAATGCCAAAGAAAGACACCCGATGGTGAACTGTGACCTCCCATGTGCACAGTGCACACATTCACATACACCACACACTAATCAGAAGTTTTTAAAGCTTGTTACAATAAACATTAATTATATTTAATCAGAATGAAATAAAGATATCGTTTTCTTTGCAAAACAACTAAATAGGCAGGTTTTGAAGGCCCCTGAGAGCCCAGGGTCATGTTAAGGGACCCAATGGTCCTTCTTAAGAGGTAGGTACCTACCCAATGCTGCTGTGCTTACCTTGTGGTCTCATCGGGGTTTCCTGACATCCTGTAAAATCTTTTAGGTAGTATAAATCTCTTACTGTTTTTATCCTTTTACATTTTATTTGAAGTTTTGCAGCATTCTCATGGGAACAGTAGCTATATTAGGTGACACATGTGTGACTTGTGCTAAACAAGAGAGCACGGTGCTTTGCTCCTCCTCTTGGCTGGCTCCCTGAAAGCTCCCTTGAGACCTTGACATTCTAAGAACCTTCTAGAACCCTTTTCAGGCTTGAAATAAATCACCACCTCAATCTAAGGACTAGCCTCCAAATTAAGGACAGTTACTGATAAGGATGGATATTTTGATTAAAATTCTGTCTCTAGGGAATGGTCAGTAGTACACAAAGAAACCCTGTCTTGAAAAACAAAGTGTGCTGTGTTTGAAGCAATAGGGCTAAATTGTGATGGTGGGTATTGTTAACTAGATATCTAAGAGACAGAACCTATGAAAGATTATTTAGATTAAGATTAGTCTCTGGTTAGGGGCTGCCTTAACTACATTAATTGAGGTGAGAAGACCTATCAACTGTGGGCAGGATCATTCCCTTTCTTTTCTTTTCTTTTTTCTTTTTTTTCGAGACAGGGTTTCTCTGTGTAGCCCTGGCTGTCCTGGAACTCACTCTGTAGACCAGGCTGGCCTCGAACTCAGAAATCCACCTGCCTCTGCCTCCCAAGTGCTGGGATTAAAGGCGTGCGCCACCAACGCCTGGCGGCAGGATCATTCCTTAGAGATCCTGGATGGTATTAAAGGGGGGAAAACAAGCTGAGTATATGTGCATGCATTCATTGCTCTCTTCCAACGGTAATGTGGCCAGCTGCTACAATCTCTGCCACCATGGCATGCTTCCAGACCCGGAAGGACTGTAGCCGGGATCTGCGAGCTAAACCCTTTCACTGTTGAGTTTTGTCATGGTTACTTATCATTGCATAGGAAATAGAGCTAAGACAGTAACCTTATAATAGACACTAGGAAGTTTGTTCACCCCTTTCTTTCCCCACTTTTGCAGGATGCAACAAGAAAATAGCAATCTATGAATCAAAAAGTGTCCCCACTAGAGCCCAATCATGCTACCTCCCATATCAGACTCCTCCAGAGCAGGGAGAAATCTTTTTATCATGACATTAGTCTGTGCTATCTCGTTTTGTTATTACAGTAACCTTAACTAAGACAAAGACTTGCTTTTGTGACTACCTGTCTTTTGTATTCTCATCTTCAAAGACAAGATGTATCATGAAAGCCTTGTTCATTTCAAAATGAACTACAAAATTTTAACGTTATTAATATTTTTCCACAGAGCCTTGTGTGATAACAGCCCTACAACCAAAGAAGAAAAACTTGTCTTCTGAAGGCGTCCAACAAGTGTGTTGTACTTTGGCTCAGACAAGCTGGGTCTCACTAGTGTTGCCAGGTGGACTCATGCAGTCCCTAGAGACAATGGGTATTMCCTCACAGAGGAGGTAGCCAACCACATTCTACATGCCTACACTCTCAGTGGGGAAGGGCAGCAAGGAAAGTTATCCTACTTAGCTTTTCTACTAACTTCTCATCAGAAGCTAACTTTCTGTCCCTCCAGCGTTTAAACCTCATACTTTCCCCTGAGTTATAGATCATGGCAAGTATTGATTAGTTGCTTTGTCCTCAGTGGGAGTGAGCTAGTCAGGCCCTGATCTTCCGCACCATGACTAGAATGTTTCTGGTTCTTAGAGAGATAGGCCCTCACATTCAGTCCATCTCAGTTACTCTGTAAGGGCTTAAGAGATTGTACAGTTTATCTGTGACATGGTATCTGTTGTCTTCTTGTTGGCTAAATCTGAACAAAAGCAGCAAAAGGGACATTATTCTTCTTAAAGGAATTGTTTCTGTTTTAATATAGTATTTTTTTACTTTTTTTTTTTTTTGAAGCAGAGTCTCATGTATCCCAGGCTGGACTCAGACTCTGTGTAACTGAAGCTGGCCTTGAACTTTGGATCCTCGTTCCTCCACCTCCAAAGTGCTTGGACAATAGACAGTCACTACTTTGGACACTATGCACATTAGGGAATGGAGCCCAGGGCCTTGTGCATTCTTAGTAAACACCAGCTGAGCCATACCCGGGGCTATAGTTTTCTCTCTCCTTTGTGCTCACACATGTGCATGTGTGTGTATGTGTGTGTGCGTGCACCTACACACATGCACGTGTACTAGCGTGTATGTTGCAAGTGCACAGATGTGTGTACAGGACGGAGGGACATCAGCTATTCTGATCTGTCGCACTCTTCCTCAGTCCCTTGAAACAAGGTCAGTCAGGAAACCTGAAGCTAGGTTGGAGGTCAGGAAGCGTCAGCCCTTCTGTCTCCGCTCCCCACAGCTCTGGGGTTTCAGGCATTCATGCAGCCGTTTTGGGCCATCTCAGGGTTTGAACCCAGGTCCTCACAATTGCACTCCTATTTACTGTACCATACATACATGAGTAACTCATCTTTATCTTTAAAATGCTTTCCCCTATCAAGATAGTCAAATTGTTTCATCACTTTGGTCTGTTTTGTGATTTTTCCAACATTAAATTACTTTATGTTCATTTTAAAAATAAACAAAACTTGGTAACAATTGGTTGATTTGGTTTATACATAAATTTTCATGGTACTTTTGAATTATGCTTATGAGTGCTATCTAATTTTAAATCTTCTGTATGTAGTTGATTAATTCCCAGGTAAGTTTTACAGGATAAGTTAAAATAGACTATATGTGGACCTATGTTTTATTTAAGACAATATGATCAACAATTTGGTTCTTACAAGGTGAAGTAAACATTCCCCTATATCTCCTTGACATGGATGGAGCAATGAAGCCTGGACAGACAGCAAACATCTCTTTGAGGACATTGGAGAGATGGCTCGGCGGATAAGAGCACTGCCTGCTTTACCAGAGGTCTTGAGTTCAGTTCCCAGCAACCACATGGTGGCTCACAACCATCTGTAATGGAATTTGGTGCCCTCTTCTGGTGTGTCTGAAGACAGAAACAGTGTACTCATATAAAAGAAATAAAATAAAAAATATATAAATATTAAAATAAATCTTGAGAGACAGAGAGAGAGAGAGAGAGAGAGAGAGAGAGAGAGAGAGAGAGAGAGAGAGAGAGGAAAGAAAGATGACAAATGCTACAACCAAACTGACAAC
The DNA here is from genome assembly GCA_002335545.1 of Apodemus speciosus. Classification (NCBI taxonomy): domain Eukaryota; kingdom Metazoa; phylum Chordata; class Mammalia; order Rodentia; family Muridae; genus Apodemus; species Apodemus speciosus. The sequence goes on along the minus strand of BDUI01000461.1, from coordinate 199,253 downwards.
TGAGTTTCCATATTCTCCTCTCATCTGGGCTCAGTCTAAGTCCCCAAAGCATAATGGGAGAGTAATGAGTATGTTATTAGCTCATCCCATATTTTTTGGGCACTCTTGGTTTCTAAGCCCACTGTGCTAGCTCGCTTGTCCTTGTTGATGTCACCCATGCTTTCTGCAGCAGCATATCCAGCTGCTGCTTCTTGACTGTGACTCTTTAGGCTGCACTTTATTCTGCACCTTGTCTTCAGGTGCTCTCCACCTTTAGCTCCTGTGAACACGGAGGCTTCTGGCCTGCTCCTTGTGCCCTGACATTCCTACTCTTGTGAGAATCCCACCAGGGACTGAGATCATGTCTTTTTAAATAACTTTTCAGATTATCAGGTGAGATTAACTGTTTAAATTAGTTTCAGGTCATCTTTATGACAATGCAAAATTGTGCTTTTTTTTTTCCTTTTTGAGGAAAAGTTCTCATTATGGCTGGCCTTGAGTCCCAGGCTCACCTTAGCCTCCTAAGTAGGAGTCCCACCACACACACTGAAAACTAGAGCTCCAGGTGGTCCCTTCCAGACAGGATCCTGTTTCTAATTTCTCCAGTTCAAATGGTAACTGGTGGGTGCAAATATCTGCATCTGACTCAGCTGCTTTTGGGTCTTCAGGAGTGCTCTCATTTTYCACAAAAAGGAGTGTCCCTTTTTGTGGGCTCTCTATAGCCTCAGTAATAGTGTTAGGCCTTGGATTTCCCCTTGAGCTGGATCCCACTTTGAGCCTGTTGCTGGACCTTCTTTTCCTTGGACTCCTCTCCATTTCCATCCCAGTAATTCTAACAGGAACAATTATGGGTCAGAGTTATGACTATGGGATGGCCTGCCTCTTCCTCATTTGAAGCCCTGTCTTCCTGCTGGAGGTGGGCTCTGTAAGTTCCCTCTCCCTACTGTCAGGCATTTCATCTAAGGTCCCTCCCTTTTAGTTCTGTGAGTCTCTCACCTCCCTGGTCTCTGGTGCATTCTGGAGGGTCCCCCAACCTCCTTTCTCCTGAGTTGCCTGTTCCCATTCTTTCTGCTGGCCCTCAGGGCTTCAGTCCTTCCCCACTCCATGCCACCCCAATGTCAGATCAGGTTCCCCTCTCCCCTCTCTTCCCCACCCCATCTACTTTCCCTCCCAGGTCCCTCCCTCCTCCCCACTTGTGATTGCTTTCTTCTCCCTCCTAAGTGGGACTGAGGCATCCTCACTTGGGCACTTCAGTTTGTTGACCTTTTTGAGTTATGTGAACTGTATCTCCAGATGACCCCTGCTGTTGAATTAGGGAAGGCTGAATGAAGCTGAGGGCGACTCTGTAGGAGGACCAGCAGTCTCAATTAGTCTGGATCCCCAGGATCTCTCAAAAACTGGACCACCAAACAGGCAGCATACACCAGCTGATATGAGGTCCCCAACACACATACAGTAGAGGACTGCCAGGTCTGTGTTCACTCAGAGAAGATGCACCTAACCCTCAAGAGACTGGAGGCCCCAGGGAGTTTAGAGGTCAGGTGAGTTGGGGGTGGGGACATCCACATGGAGAAAGGGGAGGGGAGGAGATATGGGATGTGGACAGTCGTAGGGTAGACAGGGGTTGTCAGGGTGGGGAATAAAATACAGAGTGCATAAAAATGATTAATAAAAAAATTCTCGCAAAAAATGGTAACTGGTGGCAAAAGTCAGAAAGCTGACTTGCTTTTGCTTTTTGATTTTCATATTATGTGTGAGTTCTTCCCAATGCAAGGCTTACTAATTGTCCCCAGGGCTGTCTTTCCAGTCTCATTACACACAACTAACTCGTCCCACTGACTCTACCCCAAAGCCTTCCACCTCGACCCCTCACTGATTCCTACTGCTGCACTTAGCTGTCCCCTTCATACCTTTCATGTCTTGGCTCAACCATCACCTTGGAAAAGGGTTTTCTGATTATACAAAATTTTAATAAATACTTTACAAGAGTATATATAACTGTCCAATAAACAAGAGAAATGTGTTCAATTTATCAGTCCCACTCCAAGTACAAATTAAGATCACCACCAAATCCCACTATATAATCACCAGGTTTGAATGCCAAGGGCCAGCCTGGAGACAAGCGGCCCTCTCACCTCATGCAAATGGGAAGAGAACCAGGAAAATACCAAGGTTGCACTTGGAAAGTGTTTGATATTAAAATGAACAGTGATAAACATTATTATATGGTATGACTGCCCATCCCTTGCGTTAGCATTCTGTCTAAACTCCACCCCACAGTTACCTGGCAACAGCCAGGTATGTTCCACCTCACAGTTAACTGGCAATGACCAGGTAGGCCAGACCCACTGCTTGCCCCTCCTTTCTCTCTTGCTTCTTTCTTACTCTTTTGCTTCTCTCTTGCTCTCACCTTTCCTCTCTTCCTTCCTATTCCCTTTCCACCTTTCTCCATGTGCTCATGGCCAACCGCTACTCTCTCTCTCTCTCTCTCTCTCTCTCTCTCTCTCTCTCTCTGCCTTTTTTCTGCCTCTACTACCCTCTTAACTCCCCTTCCCATGCCCTGAATAAACTCTATTCTATATTATACCGTCATGTGGCTGGTCACTCAGGGGAAGGAGATGTCTCTGCAGGCCCATGCTGAGAAATCCCTTCCCCCATACCTCACCACACACACACCCATATGGACCATACTCCCCCCTTTTCCTCCTTATCTTTTTTATAAGCACATTATCTAAGGGTACAGATTGGTTGAAATGCATGGGAACACAGGTGACTTCAATTTCTCTCTCTCTCTCTCTCTCTCTCTCTCTCTCTCTCTCTCTCTTTCTCTTTCTTTTAATTTTTAGGGCAGGAAATTAATGTTTGTTTCTGTAAGGAATTTTGTACAATATTCTCCAAATTTCAACCATGATTTGTCATTTAAAGGTAGATATGGAATTTTTAACTTATAGTATGTCAAAAAAAAGTTTTGTAATGAGGTCATTTTGGATTTTAGGCTTTTCAATTATGTCTGTTCAGCATGCACGGTCAAAATTTTGTGCATATTTTTACAAAGGGACAAGAGTATTCATAGCATCAGTTTGTATGAGAGTCTCAAGCCTGAAAATGCTCATTCATAGGTGTTTGGCACAGTTTGCAAATAGCATACCTTCAATGAAGGTAAAAGAATTTAAACATTTACATATATACATATATATGTATATATATGTATATATGCACAAACATCTTTTCATATTTTTAATTTACCCAGCAAGAACCAATAACATCTTAGAGATATATAATTAAGTGCTTTCAAAAGTAATTATGCTAGGTATAATAGTGCATGCTTGTAATTCTAGTCCTTGGGACGCTAAGATGGGAGGGTTGAAATGTCAGAAGTACCATGAATCTCCTGTCAACTCAAGGTATATAATGAGTCTCCAGGGAAGTTAAAGTAACTAATAATAATGACTCTTACTTCAACCAGTGTTAAAAATTTATACAGAGTTTATGACTAAAAAAATTTTACTTATCAATATTCTAAAATTAGACATGGATTAGACCTTTTAGTTTAAATGCTTATTACCTCTATTTTCTTATTGAATTGTAAAACTAAATTCCTGAAATAGATAGGTATTTAAAATAGATAATTTAAAAATCAATCCCCTATAAGTCAGCAACTAACATGTTTATTCCACATATTAAAGCTGAGAAAACAACTTGGAGCAATCTCATTGTCAGTCTCACTGGGAGACTGACGACTGCACAGCAAAGTGTATGGTTTTGTGCGAGATGACAATACTGTTCTGCTTTCTTCTAAATGAGGCTCACAGAGCCCTGACACCACAACTGGACACAATGCAGAGATCAACAGATCACAGGGAACCCAGCCTCAGTGGCTACACACCTTCTGCATCAAAGCTCATCACAGAGAAGATTGGAAGAGCCAGAGGACCAAGAAGTCTTCTGTGAGGTTGTATCTTCTAGAAATAGCTGCTTAAACAAGACCTGAACAATGATAATATCAATAGTCAAGCTAATGGGAGTTGGAGAAAATCTCCTGGGGTCCTACCCATAGACAAAATGGCAACTAATGACCACTGAATCCAGGAAAATTAGCCTCTTCTAGGAATGAGCCCTTTAATTGGTTGTCCAATGCAAAGTGATCAACCCTAAGACAATATACACACAAACAACAAAACTGGACTCTGAAGGTTACAGATGCAAGAAAAAGAGGGCAACAGCTTAAGAAGGTTTGAGTGGGGAATAGGGGAGTTTGAGGGTAAGAAAAAGAATGAAGAAATGGTATAACTATATTTTAAGTAAAATATATTCAAATGTTTGACAAAGGGCTTAATAGCTTCAATGTTAATCCTATAAAACAAAAATATAAAGTTTTATAGGTGCAAAATGTAAGAATATGTGGAATGTAAAGCTATCGCTGACTTTATGTAAATTGTTATGTTAATCATGAAAATTCTTTCTGGAAAAACATGCAGAAATTAATCATTCCATTGTTGCCCAAAGATTTGCTGCTCGAAATGACTCATCTCTCTTCTTTTACATTTCATATATATGCCCATAATAAATACTGAAGTAATGAATATTTTATATTTATTTGTCCTCAGTCACGTAGAAGGATGACATCCTTAGCATTCTCAATTCCTAGATAATTGCATGATACTCAGTGGGAACTCAAGATACTTGAGTTAGTGGAGCAGACGAGGGTCTGAGTGGGCAGCTCAGTTGGCAGATCACCTGCCTTGTCAGCATGAGGGGCTAGACCTGCAGCACCCACATATAAACGCTGGCATGGCGTGCACACCCGCGCCTCAGCGCCGGGGGAGGCAAAACTAAGTGAAATTTTGGGGCTAATTGTTGACCAGTCAACCGGCCCACTTGATGCATTTCAGGGCAGGGAGAGGCACGGTATCAACGGTGATGCATACCGTTCCTGAGGATGACGCCCAAGGCTGGGGCTCCCACCTCTACACTCACGGACATGTGCATGTGCACACACACATATAAAAAATAGGTCATATCTGAAAGGAGTTGTTAGAACAAAAGGGAGAACTGTGAATTCCAGACTTATGTGTTAACCATGGAACAAAACACAAGTCTATAGAACATGATATATAATGGTGGACCAATAAATGTCAACTTTCTAAAATGATAAAGCCCAAGGCATGTTCTGTAAATGACTCACAGYGATCTGACCAGGCTCATCACGTGTCCATATGCATTATCAACTTTTTGTTTGATTTTTAATAGTGTTTGGCTTTTAATTTTTAATTGTTTTATGTATAATATTCTGCCTATATGTATGTCTAGATACTACTTCTGTGCCTAGTGCCTGTTGAGGTCAGAAGAAGGTATCGGATCCCCTGGGACTGGAGTTTCAGATGGCCGTGAGTTGCATCTGGGTCCTGGGAAATGAAGCTGGGTCCTCTCAGCTGCTGAGCCATCTCTCTAGCCTCAGCTTTTACTTTTATAAGGATTTTTATCCCTTTCCTCTAAGTGGGATATAAAAAATAAATTCCAACTATCTAGACAAATATATATTTATTGTTATAAATGGACTTCCTTTTCCAATGAAACACATTTTTTGTTAAAATGTCTCTAGAAATATTGTTTTCATGTGCCCAGCATCTTAACCAAGAAAATCTCCAAAAAGATCTTAGAGAGGCCCTTGGGGACTCAGTTTGACTTGTGTTCAGTTCTGATGAACCTTAAGTACAGCTCCTAAGTGGGAAGCAGGATACTTTTCTGGTCCTTTGTTAAGGAACGATGAGAATAGCAGCCGCCCAATTTTACTCACTGGGAAAGCAGAAATTCTAAAGCCTCATTGCTTTACCTCTCAGTGGTCATAAATGTAATGGAGATCATTGCCAGTTTGCTTCCCTTTAGTGGCTGTCTGATACATAGTAGATGTGTGTCCTCACGGACTGAGGGGCACTGCCCCCCTGAGAGACTCTCACCAGTCTCTCCTAGTACAGATGCTGCTGCAATAAACGGCAGTGTGTGCATTCCTGACCTAGTCAGTACTTTATTTCCATGGGATGGACTCCGAGGAGAGAGGAAGACAAATGTGTTTATTCCAATGGAAAGTACCAGTTTGCATTTTGTCTTGTTTTGGTTACTGAGGAAGAGTCTCACTTTGTAGCACATGCTGGTTCCAAACTCTACAACCTGTTACTTCAGCCTAGATTAGTTTTTAAAAGGCTGAAACATTTCTGCATGCTTGAAAGGACCCTTCTCCCCAAGTCTTTTGGGCAAAGCACTTCCTTCTTAGCTCTTCCTAATGGAAAGGAAGTGGAAAGGTTGCTACTGGATTCTTGCCTTTCTTCCTTTCTAGACAAATTGAGTACACACTCACAGTTATCAGCCATCAGGATATGCTTTTTCTTCAAACCCTACCTGCCTTTTCTTTGTGTTTGGGTATGTCTGCTTCATTCACTGTAAGAGCTTTTGTGCATTTGGGCAATTCTCTATCCTGTGTTCCAGACAGCTTCCTTGTCTATAATTTAAAGTCAAGTTGGGTTTTTTTTTTTTAACACATTCATTTCCTTTTGATTTCATACTTTGCTCTTGGCAATAGGGCTTAAAATTATTTCTGTATTCTTTCCCCTTAATAGCTTCCATGTGCTATCTTGCTTATTCAAGTTGAATATTTGTGTATACATAGACAGTCTTTGTTTTCCTTTTCTTTAGTCAGCCTGGAATTATTGTAATATACATTCTCTCCAGATTATTAAACTGCTAGATTAGTAACATTTTAAAAATAACCTACAATGTCCTTTTTACTAAAATACCACTTTTGTTATATATCAAATACCCACATGCGCTGAAATCTATTTCTGAGTTTATTCTTTGATTTTTTTTTTTTGCTAAGCCCAAATCAAAGCCAATAAGGAGGTCACAGCCTGCTTCAGTGTGATGAAGTGCACTGTGCTTCTGCCTCCTCTCATGTGAACTATTCTCCATAAATTCTAAAAAACCTTTATCAAATCCCTCTCAAACTGCATTCAAAATAAAACTACAATCATTTTATATTTTCTTACTTTAGAAATAATTCATATTTAATTTCATTTATCTTAGAACCTACTGCCTGGTTTCCTTTTGTAACATTTTAGTACTTTTTCTGATAATTCTTACTTTTTTTCCTACTGGACTTTGGTCCAATCTTTCCTTGCTGTGCTCTAGTCTTTCCTTTTGGGATATGGATGCATTTTCTGTGTCATTTTATGTTGGATCTATGTAACTTGTGTTTACTTAGTTTTAATGGTCATACAGGCATGCACAGAGGCCTTGAATCTCAGAAGAGATTTGGGGCTTTTAAACAGCAAGTATTGAATACAGTGAAGAGTTTTGAAGTTGGATCAGATATATTTTGCATCATGAGTCTATGAAATAAGAGGTGGAAGCTAGGTTTACAAGGGGGGTGGACTTGTGATGGCTAATTGTCAATTTTGATAGGATCTAAAGATCAACTCCATTGTAGATTCTTGTAGAAGTCTTATAGATTCTACAAGACGAACATCTAGGTCAATTGTTCTTAACTTTTAATACAGTGCCTCATGTTTTAGTGACCCCAACCATAAAATTATTTTTACCATGTTATGACTATAATTTTTCTTTGGTTATGAATCATAATGTAAATAGTTTTGGAGTTAGAAGTTTTCTAAAAGGGGTCATGACCCACAGGTTGAGCTCCACTGTTGTAGGCTTATCTATGAGGAAATTTCTCGACTTGAGTTTACAAAAGTGGGAAGATTCACCTGAAATGTGGACACCACTATCCTGTTGGCCAGGGTCCTGGACTGACTAGAGAGAAGACAGTGAGCTGAGCACCAGAGTTCAGAGTTCATAGCTCTCTCCTTCTTGAGGATAGCTGGCTCGTGCTCCGGCACCATGCCCTTCCTGCCACAAAGGACTGTACAGTCAAACTGTGAACCAAGTTAAACCCTCCTGTAAGTTGTGTTTGTCATATAYCTTGTCCCAGCACCAGAAAACTAACTACCTTCCCACCGCGAATCAGCTTTCTGGGATCCAGGCTATACATCATCTTTTCCACATTTGTTCTAAATAACCTTCCCCTGTGGCATCTAGGTTCTACTGACATCCCCAAACTTTTCAATTATATTTCAGAATGTCACGTTTTATTCTGGTCTGTTGATATTCTGTCTCCCTTTCCCTCCTGTTCTTCCAACCTCTCTTTCTTTTCTTCCATCTTGCTTTGCTAAATCTTTGTGTTGTAAAGATTTGAAGCCATTCAGTAATTTTAACTACCAGAAGTCCGTCATCTTCCCTTAATTTCTCTCCCTTTCTTAAGAATAACTCCATAGCTTAGAGTGAGAAAGAACTGCAAGGGTGCCTTCTAGAAATTTCCTGCAGTTCTTCTCTATTGGAAACAAATCATAAGAAATTGGGATAGAAAAATGCTCGCTTCCCTTCCTATGGAAGACTATATCCCTTTGTGTTGGCTAACTCTGTTAGAGTTAAAACTGAGAGGCTATACATGCTCTAAGAAGTATACATCTCAAGAAAAATTTCTCATTCACCTCATTTGTGGATCTTAGGTGAGCCTTGGAAGTGGCAAGAAAGTCTCCCTTTTATATGTTTCTCTGCAGCAGGAGGATCTACCAAATATGTTGCTTTATCTCTTACACATGCAGAGAACCTCATGTCTAGAGTAGATTCTAAGTCCTACCCAATGGACAGAGTAGTTTGAAATATCTCCCTAAGAAATATGCATATCATCTCTTTGTATCTGGATTCAGTCATATAACTCAGTGTTGTCCAGTAGAACAGGAAGATGTGGTTTTCGGATTTATGCACTTGACACAGTTTATGCTCCTATCATAAAACAAACCTAATTGTTTGCTGTGTACAAGCTAAGACAATACAGTTTAGTAAAGATTTTTAAAAAGTATGAACAGAGAGAAAATTAGGAGTGAGTCAAGAGGACCTATAAAGACTGGACTCTGAAGTTGTGGTTATCACAACAGAAGTCTGAAGTAGGAGTGGTGGCAGATATAATTGAAAGGTCATAGCAAGAGTTTGGAGTAGAAGACTTATGTGTCATATACTCAAATGTAGGAGAGCAAGGTTACATGAATTGTAGCTTAATTTATTAAGTAAATGAGTGTGGTTCAAGACCTGCATAAAATGGAGCTAGTCAAAACTTCAGAATGAGTGGAAGTCACTATGCTCTACCCCTAGCTGAGTAGATCTTGGTGGTTAATGACAGCCGGGAAGGCAGCTTCTATTCTTCAGGTATGTGGCCCCTGGTAGGTAATCCATGTACCATTACATGCCCCCATACCCATGTATATCCAGGCATGCTGGAACTATTCAAAGTGGGTTGGAGAGAGGCGGGGGAGAATATGAAGGTTTGGAAGAAGATAAGGTGGGGGAGATTCTAAGAAGAGTTGGAAGGGGAAAGGGCGCTGATATGATAAAAACACATTGAAGAGATGTATGAAATTCTCAAAGAATAAAACATATTTTTCAAGTACTAGAGAGGCTGACTGCCCAAGATCACCAAGAATTCAACCAGTTGGACTCTGCAGTATTGACTACATTCCTCGACATTTTTAAAGTACTCTACACCCCAAAGGAAAATTAACATGTTCCTTAAATGATCCTCTACTTTCTCTGGAAACTCCTGTATCACTGCTGTCAACTTGGCTCTGTTCTGAAGCAAGGATGAAGAGTAACTGCAGATCACCACCAGGAGAGGAAGTAGGTTCTTTGGGAGGTGTCTAAAAAGTTCCTCTGGCATGTTGAGCATCACACCCTATGCTCACAGAAGTATGTGGGAATGGGAGTAGAGTTCTGACAACTTAAGAAAGTGAGAGTTTACGTTGAAAAGGAATTACTATGGTTTTTAAAAATATTATAACCTCATCTTCTAATGAAATGTAATTCATTATATATCAAAATCTATATTTATACAGAGATAGAATGTAGTAAAACAGGTTAAAGATGTCAATAACAAACAAAATATTTTCAATTAGTTGTTGCTGAGAACTGTACCTTAGCACTAGAGTCCCAGCTATCCAAAACAGATATCCTGTGAGTATGTGAAAACAGGCCGCTGGCTCCGGAAAGGCAGTGGCAACTGGGTCCCAGCCCCCTTTGCTTGGAGACAGTTGCTAGGCAGTTTCAGATTTGCTCACAAATGCACTTTTCACCCAATGAGCAGTATTATGATAGCACACAGGCCATTTCCCAATCATTCTTTCTGCTCCCACTTTATTAAAAGGCACTGGTGAAACTTGGCAAGAATGGCAGTGCCCCAGAAGCTGGATTGTGTTAGGCTGTTTCCTAGACAAAAAGATGACAATCTTTGCTATCTCGGTCCTGGAGCACTTTTTGAAAATCTGAAAGATCTATGTTACCCTGTTCTCGGGATGAACATAAATGTTGCCCAGGGACTAGAATGGAATAATTGAATGGAGACAAATTCTCTTTTATGATGTCTTTTGATTCACAGAAGAAAAGGAACTGCACTTTGTTTACATGAACTTTGAGCAACACTAGTCAGTCTGAATTTTGCGATATATGAGATATATAAGGGAAAGAGAGTTTCCTTTTGATRGAAGTGTTTATGGTCATCCTCTCCCTTCCTGGAACAACCACAGGTTTGACATGCTCTATTTCAGTTGTCATTTATCCCAAGATACCTGTTCATTTCCCTTTTGAGTCTCTGCCTCACTAGTTGTTCAGGAATGAGTAACTTCCAAAAACGTGCTTATTTATGTGGCCTGAGTTCCTTCTCTCTCCCTGCCCCCTTTCTTGTGTTCCTCAACTCTCTTTCTCCCTGTTAGGGATTGAACATCAGGTATTTCTTATGCTAGGCAAATGCCTTACTGTTGACATATATTTCCAGTGCCCTACAACTGATTTCTAATCTAATAGTTCTGTGATTAGGAAAAACAGTTGATATATTTTCAACCTTTAGTTTGTTTAGACATTTTGGGCTGTAACATATGGTACAGCCGAGGGAATGTTTCATACCCTATTTAACTTTTAGAATGAAGTTTATGATGGATTAAGCATTCCCAATGAGGCAAATCATATAGTCTACAGCCAAAAAGAACATCTTGGTGGGCAAAGTACTAGGAAGAATCATTAGTGTTTGAAACTGGGCTGAGATAAAGGGTGAAAACAGATGCTGTCTTGGGCAAAGCAAAAGCTTTCAGGAAATTTCCAGGAAAAAGACCATAGGAGCAGTAAAATAAAGGATGCTTTATGATCAACCACCTGTAATAACAATGTTCATCTCCAGATGTGCTTGGCACTAGAAGAGATGAGATTTGACATAGTTACCTGGCCATGTTCTGGATGAACAGTAAGTAGCCAAATTGTAATGTGAAATTGAGAGGCATATTTTATCTCCTCTGTCACATGAAAACTTAGAACTCTCTCCCACCTATGGGTTGGGACACACAGGCAATGGTGAATGTAGTGGGAACCGACAGTTACCAAGACGAGGTCATCTTAGGAATGATGACAGAGACATCACTGCAGTGTAGTGAGCATCACAGAAGCAGAAGAAAATACACATTGACACTGGCAAAAAGACCTCATCTCAGAGTACATTAYTGTAGAGCAATAATAGAGGATACTAAATTTATATAAAAACTGAAATAACCCATGAATTCAAGGTCTAAAATTAACTGGGGTAAAAAAGAAAAAAAATGAAACTCAATATGCAGGCAGAAGAGCTAAGATATAAAAGAACAGAAGTGAACCTTTAGCTCAGGAATTCTGCTAAAACACAAAAGCAAGGAGCAAATGTATAGAAGCTGATAGTGTAAAATATTGATGCAGAATATCGAAGGTCTATTTACTAGAAATGCTTGAAGAACAATAAAATATGAACATTACTGATTGCTCCAGGCAACTTCAGCCATTTGAAAGACAGGATCTGGAAGATGCTATCCTGGAGGGAAATCTAGATTATTCTACCAAGTACATTTGTCTTTAATTAAAGTTCACACTTTTATTTTCAGAAATAACTGTATATCAAATTCCAAACTTCTTTTCCTCTAGGGTAAAGCTACATTGTTATCTGAGTAAGAACATACTTTTATGAAAATAGGATAAAAAGTTCACATTTTAAATAAAAGGCCAAGAGCAATGGTTTCTGTTTTTCTCTCATTTATAGCTTTTCAATTAAACTAACCTGATACAAATCACTAAGAGAAAACTATGCCTAAGAAAAATATCAGATGAATAATTCACATTAAAAGCTTAAAGCTTTGAAGAACTGAGATAAAATTTTCTTCTCTTAATTTTACTAAATCATAACATTTAAAAAAACATGCATCTAGATGGTTTAGTTATATGTATGGTTAAGATAATATGAACAATGATAATTTTTTAACACCCAGGGGGACTCTAGATACTGGAAGCCTCAAAGTTCCTACAAGCTTGAAAATAGTTCGTCATTGAATAAGCTCCCCCTTGTCTTTCTTCAACTGTGTCTCTACACAAACAAAACTACATTCTTGCTTTCCTTCTTACCACCTAGGATCTGGAGTTGTTACCACATGATTTCTGCCCCATCAACCCCCTTGCATTTACCCACATACTTTGAGCAAATATTGGGTGGCAATGTGGGCACACATGTGATCACATAGAGCAGAGAAAAGACTGTGCTCTCACAGTACCTTTAAGGGTAGGTGCTATCTGATCTAAGGGCCTCCCACCAAGCTCCATGTCCTTATGGTCCACTACCTCCTAATAGTGCCACCTTAAGGACTAAGCTTTTAACACATGAACCTTTGTGGGGTAGGGGTCACAATTAGACCCCAACTAAACCAACAAAGAGAAACAGAATCAGAGCTGTAGGTGCATAGCTTAAAACAGTCCTGTTTTTACTGACATCATCTCTTCAATACACGCAATGGTTTAAAGAATGTGTTGGAGGTCAGATGGTAAGTAGAATTAGTATATTTAAAGCCACCAAAACCTTCAGGGAAAATACTGGGACTGCATCAAGCATTTCTGTGGTAATGAATCTCTGGAAATCTTTTAAAATCAGAAACTTAACTTTGCCTAATCTCGAAACAAGTTAATCCTTTGCTTTGCAATCATTTAAAACTCTGGGCTTAGTCTGTTTCCCTACTGTGTATTCAGCTTATTTAAATTTAAGCTGTTTTTAAGAAAAGGTAGATTCTTCTTTTTAATGCAGTGCTGCTACATATCTGGGTCTTATCTCTGTAAGCTGTTGAGTCAAATTTGAAGCAAATTGTCCAGTGGGCTCCCATCCTAGGGTTTCTAGGAGGCTGTGATATGTTATATTAAATAAATCAGAATTAATGAACACTTTCTCACACCCACTCTTTACATACTCTGATTAAGCCACAGTGCCAAATATTCTACCTAATGGCTTGCTGTTAGTGGTCCATTTGAAGTCCACATGGACTACCATATACTAAGAGTGTCAACCATGATTCAAAGATATTCAACAAAGGTGTATGGGGGGAAGAAACCCCCCCACTTGTCTCTCATCTCTTCATCATGACCCCAACAATCATAAGGTAAAATACTAGGAACAAATAAGAATCTTTGATACAACCACAATTATTTGAGAATGAYTGTCCTAAAAAACCCAAGGATCAAGTGGTCTTCATTCCCAATGTTCTTGTCTCCAACATCTAAATTATTCCAGTACTGGAAAAAATTCAAGCAAAGCCTTTCCCCTACTTGAAATTGGAGCCTCTAATGAGATACACGGAATTCTAATACCAGCCTGAGAATCAGTCAGTAAGTAACCCCAGATGTCAATCATTCTGCTGTGTCTTTGGGAAATTAAGAAGTGATTAAGGGGAATGGTGGGAAACAAAATAAGATCCTAAAAGCTACACAATGGTTTGTAAAATCTTTGCGTCTTGAGTTAAGTCACTTAACTTTGCTTGGTTTTAGATGGTCTAAAAAAAATGGTCTAAGAAACTTCATGCTTAACTCCCAATATCCCAAGGCCCACAAACCCAGCCAGTTCTAAAAGGACGAGTATGAAAGAGGAGGTAGAAGAGGGCCCCAGGAAGAGCATTGATAGCCAGAGAGAACATCTCTCAAGCTAGATGGGAAGCCATACTGCCTGCAGGCAGGGCCATGAGGAAGAGCAAGTGTCCACAGCTCCAGGGTCTCACTCCTGCCTCCAGGGGTGAGTCTGCCCTACCAGACTATTTGTGGATGTGCTCTCAGGACCTAGCTAGCTGCCAGGCTCTTTTGAATATAGGTGATTGCACAACACATGTCTCCCTGCCTCCTCATTTGCTAGTCAGCTTCAGTTTTCTTGCTGACAGGGTGGCTCTGTTCTCTTTTCTAACAGATGCTGCACCCTACCAAGTACTAAAATTAGAATATCCCATGTATATACGAATCACCTCTCCTCACATCACCTTACAACAGCCTTTTGTCTTACATATTGAAAACCAGTTTTGACTGATTGTTTTAAAGAAAAAGGTCTTAAAAACCTGAAATGGGCTTTTATATTTAAAATGTAATTGCTGGCATATAGCAAGTATTTACTGGCTTTTAAAWACATGTGTTGATGGCTGGACATATGAGTGTGTCAGTCAAACAGGTCATAAAGATACTCAAAATAATTTCTATTTTGTATATCAGTTTATAAAGATATTTTAAAAATCATTTATATTTTGTCTATATATTTAATTACAAAAATAATTTATGGATTCAATTTCCAATGGAAAACTTTCAGCATAAAAGAAACAAACTATAGCTTTTCACTGTACAGCAGCCACACACTCAAGCAAAAAGTTAGCTGTTAATCTGGAAGAGACTAAATTACAAGATATGTAAAACAGTGCTTGACAGCTCTGACAGAATGAGACAGATGCACATACTGATTTATACCAAAGCAAAACCCATGCCAGTTAAGATGGACAGAGATTGACTACACAGAAAAAAAGTAGCACATGCCAACTGCAGAACATTACGTGAAACCTGATTGCTACTGCGATGACCTTGTGTCCTTAGGTTAAAAGATGAATGCCCATGTTCAGAAACAGAACTGCATATATGCCAGCTCTTTTACTCAGAACTCTAGGAGATGTCATGAATAGATACCAACATTTATCAAGCAGCATGGCAACAAGAAGCAGATGGAAATATTGAAAAGATACAGCTAGTCTTAGGATGGGCTTATCATGCTTCGGTGGTTATGTTATTAGAATGCTTGCTTTGCTGTGTGAGTTTATACTGAGGGTTTGGCTTGTTTGGCTTGTTTTGCAGCACACACATCACAAAAGTGCATGGAGTATATATATATATATGTGTGTGTGTGTGTGTGTGTGTGTGTGTATGTGTCTGTGTCTGTGTGTGTATTCTTAGCAAATATGTAAACAAGCTAGGTATCTGTGTTGAGTAATGTGTGTGTTAGGGCCTGCAATACATCTGAGGCACTCTTTAAAGCCATGCTGTAATCATAACCTTGCATTATTTGTACAGTTGAAATATCCTAGCTCCCACAGGTTTCTGGGTCACGTGACCAATCCAAGCAGAGGCAGCATGGGGGAATTCCAGGGCCATCTCATGACGCCCTCCACATTTTATCTCCTTAGTTCCTCTCTTGGATAAGGACAACAGATTACAGACAGGTTCTATAGTTTCAGAATAGATTTATTATCAGTTCATCTGTAAATAACTAACCACTTTTACTATTACTATGCTCGATTTCACTGTAAAATATTTTCTGTAAATTTTAAGCACCTTATGCTTTTTAGACCAATTGGCTATGGGGGGGGGGCGATCTTAGTGGATTTGGTTCGTTTTTTGGCATCTTGGTGGATCACACTCCTGCCAAGGCCAGTCAATCATGGTCTAAAACCTCCAGCGCTCTAACCTAAGTAAATTCCCTTTCATTATAAATTGATGATCTCAGGGTATTTGTTTCAGTGACTGAAGTTCCAGTTGGGGAATGTCCTCCTTAGAGGAGAAGTAGAATCCCAATTGCATGGGAGTCTTAGAGGACATTATTTGGGATTTCTGCAATCCTTGTCAAGTAAAGCTTGGAAAAATGCAAGCCAGGGAAAATGCCAGGGTTTCACCACCCTCCTCAAAGGGCATGCTCCCAGTGACCTAAAGACAGCTTACTGGGCAGATCCGTTAAGCTCCTCCCTGGAAACAGTCCCTTTTTTTTAATTGGATATATTCTGTATTTACATTTCATTTCCCTTTTCCTGGTTTCCCCACCCCTCCCCAATGTCCCATATGTCTTTTTCCCTCCCCCTGTTCCCCTATTCACTATTCACCCCTTTCCACTTCCCTGTTTTGGTATTCCCCTACACTGCTGCATTGGGCCTTTCCAGAACCTGGGTCCACTCTTTCCTTCTTGTCGGACAGCATTTGGTAGGTGGAT
>BDUI01000461.1:82899-109383 GCA_002335545.1 Apodemus speciosus | reverse complement strand
GGATGGGGGAACAGGGGGAGGGAAAAGGGCATATGGAACCTTTGGGGGATGGGGAATCAGGAAAAGGGAAATGAGATGTAAATAAAGAATATGTCCAATAAAAAAAAGAAACCTCACACCACATTTGTCTTTCAAATGGGCGTGTGCCTCCATGGCTCATTCTGCTCAGCATTTCAAGACAGTTGCATGTAGCCCAGGTTCACCTCAACTTTCTATGCAGCTGAGGATGAACTCCTGATTCCCCTGTCTCCTCCTTCTAAGTGCTGGGATGCACAGTGTGTACCACCATACCGGGCCCCAACACTCTAAGTTGTCTGTCCTTGACAGAGTGGGAGTAATCAGTATTAGAATGCAGATGCCGAAATCCATGGCTTCCTCTGCTTTGTCTTTTCTAGAAACTCTACTGAAGTGGAAATTTCTGCTTTCTTTGGAAAGTCAGTTATGTCAAATAATGTTTTGCTGGAGCACACAGGTGAAAGGATGTTTTGCTAGAGCAAACATGTGAAAGGACACATGATGTTCAGAATGAATATAACTATGACCCCACACAGTGGGAGCTTGAGGGTTGGTTTGCTTTGTTCTGCCTTGCTGTTCTTTGCTAACAACACGCAGGTATTGGTTCGCCTTACATTGTGTCACTGAACTCTGATTGTGGTGACACCTTTTCTCGCTGCTTCAGCAGTCTCGGGCTGGTTGGCAAGCCTTGCAGTTACTTCTGGACTGAACTGCCCTTGCCGGTTCATGTGTGATATCTGCCAAGAGAACTGCCCTACCGCTGCTTATTTGTATTTGGTGTTGCTACTGGACTGAACTGCTGATATCCTGACAACAATGATTGGACTTGCCCCAAAAGAACTATTTCTAAACAAGTCTACTTCCCCCATGGTCTAATAACTTTTCTTTTCCACTACCTCTGGTGGGTGATGGACTAGAGGAGAGGCTGAATTCTTATTAAAGTAGGTTGGAAAAAATTTATGCCTATACTCTACATATCTTAATAATAGTTTTGCCTTTTAAATCTTTTTTTCACAGTGTCTGTATATAATTTAAATTTCCTAATATAGAATATTTTCCCCTCTTTATAGTGGTTAATTAAGCAAGGAGTTCTGTTCTATGAGAAACACCACAGCTTTTCCTTATCAGACCAATTACTCTTCTATGTCTGACTTACTAGATAATTTTATCTTTTCTGTTTTAAGTTTAGTGTGTAATCTCCCCCACATTTTTAGGTAAGTCATAGACGTCTTTCACACTGTTTTCTCTGGATATACATTTTAAGCTAAGCTATCTGTTGACACAATGGCATTTTGTTCTATGGGTTTCAGTTTTTAACACTTTTAATTATTCTTCCCACATTTTGTAGTATCCATTTTGTTTTTCCTCTATAGCAAGGGTCTTATATTTTCAAGCAGTAGATGAAATTCTAGTTTCTATTTTGGTCATTCACCCTTGCTTCACCCTGCTGAATTAGAGACTATGGTCTCAGCCTTTCTAATCTATGGTTCCACCAAGGGGTTTTTATAGGTCAGTATTTAGTCAACTTTAGTGAACACTTTCATAGGGTTTCTTTTCTATAACAAGGGTAAAGAGCTCAATGCTTATCCTGCTCATCAACGGCACTGATTTCATTGGTCAAAGACACTTCATTCTTGCTGACTTTCCTGGAGAGAACTCCTCTGTTGTCAGCCTTTTTCTGGTTATATGTTTTACTTGCAGTTTTGCAGTTTTTCTTATTTATATTWTGACATGAAATGCTTGTATTAGAGAGGCACATACCTCCTGCAGATTGTTTCCTCTTATAGCAATATGTCTTCCTCTATCTTGCTTTGTATCATTTGTCTCAAGTTGCATTCTGTCTGTGACTAATGCCAGGGCCACAGTTTTCTTTCTGTTATAATATACCTGCTGTGTTCTTTTCACATTTCCTTCTGCTTTCCTGACAATCTTGTTTTTATATCCCCCCTTTTTTGTATATCACATGTGCCAATCCCACATGCTACCAAAATTCAACCTATAAAATCTTCATTGTTACAAAGATTTATAATACAAGCAGATATTAACAACAGACGGGTAATGACTCCTACTAGTATTATTATATAGCAACATTTTGATATTTAATGTTTACGAAGGTCCTACTCTATGCCAGGCACTGCATTATCATCTCATTTAGCCTTCACAAGCTTGTTGATATTTCCATTTTGCAGACGTGAAACTAATGGTTAACAACTTTGTCCCAAGTCAGAGAATTTTAAGAGGCTATCTGGACAAAAGTCATTATCCATAGGGTTCAAATTGGGAGGCTTTATAATCCAGTTTTCAATCTCTGTCTTTCACTGCCCACTCCCAAATCCTATCAACCACAGCTAAGAAATTTAGCATGCTGCAGTTCTCAAAGTTCCCAGCAGAGGGTAGAATGTTCATGTGAAATCTATATGCTAGTAACAACAGTAACCTTAATTCAGAATTCTCTACATATGTTAAAGCTAGATGAAATGCCCTACAGTGGGGAGAGGGAACTTGTAGAGTCCACCTCCAGTAGAAAGACAGGGCATCAAGTGGAGGGATGGGGTTGAGATCCCATAGTTAAAAAACTCTGACCCAGAATTGTTCCTGTCTGAAAGAAGTGCAGGGACAAAAATGGAGAAGAGACTGAGGAAAAGGAGGCCCAGTGCCAGGCCCAAACTGGGATCCAGCTCAAGAGGAGGCCCCAAGGCCTGACACTATTACTGATGTTATGGTGGGCTTACAAACAGGGGCCTATCATGACGGCCCAATAAGAAGCTGAAAGAGTCAGATGCAGATATTTACACCCAACCAATGGACAGAAGCTGGTGACTCCTGTGGTTGAATTAGGTAAAAGCTGGAAGAAGCTTAGGAGGAGGGTGACCCTATAGGAAGACCAGGAGTCTCAACTAACCTGGTYTTCGGGATCTCTCAGACACTGAGCCATCAACCAGGAGRCACACACCAGCTGTTATGAAGCCCCCAACACATATACAGCAGAGAACTGCAGGGTCTGGACTCAGTCAGAGAAGATGCACCTAACCCTCAAGAGACTTGGGACCCCAGGGAGTGGGGAGGTCTGATGGGGTGGGGGCATCTTGGAGATGGGGTGGGGGAAAAGGAATGGAATGTGGAATAGTCGAAGGGTGGACTGGGAGGGGAATAAAGTCTGAACTGTAAAAAATAAAATTATGGAGTAATAAAAAAACCAAAAAAGTAAAAACGAAAACAATGGCTGTCCCCTTGGTGGGAGAGAAAAATCAAAGAGAGCTCTTTCCGGTTAAAATTATTGAGATAACAAATGCACTAATCTTAAGTTTTAAAACTGTAATAACTACAATTTTAAATATTGAAAAATGAGCTTATAGTGATGTTCTATAATATAAAAGCTGACTTTCCCTAACCTCAATATCTGAACAAATGGGCTTCCACAGCATCTTTGGTCAGTAGAGACTGTGCTCCTGTTCCTAACTGCCTCAGCAAGCCATTGGGTCCGAGTTAGAGCCTTGAACTGGGTCCAGGAACATGCATCATCCTGTGCCATTAACCTGGGAAACTGAGCATTGGCATCACTCACTAATTCTGGAATATTTAAAAATCCTAACAGAAAGAAGTGCTTGGCAGGATTTTTTTTATTTTTTAATTATTATTTTATTTGATATATTCTTTATTTACATTTCAAATGATTTCCTCTTTCCAGGATACCCCCTCCTCGAAAGTCCCATAAGCCCTCTTACCTCCCCCTGTTCCGCTTGGCAGGAATTTAAGTCAGTGGGTAGAGCAAGAGGGAGAGCATGGGAAGAGTTGGAGGGAATAAAAGGGAACAAGGAAAATCATACAATTATGTTTTAATTTAAAACATAAAATAGTATTTTAAAACACTTATTTTTAGAAACATTCTGGGATCAAGCATTTCTATGAATAAAACTTGAAGACTCAGAAGCATCATCAAGAGTTAATAGTAAGAATAAGGGCCAAGATGGGAAAATTAATGTATGTCTTCACCAATACCATCTTTGTCAGCTGCTCTCTGTACCACGTGTTCGTTCTAAAGCAAATTAGGGTATCACTGGGCAAACTGGTATTCAAATACAATAAAAAAAACCAGGATACACTCAGTTTTTCATTTACAAACTTTTGAAGTTTATCTTTATTCAGTTTCAGACAGAAAATGTACAGCTCCAGGTGCAAATTCATGCTTTCTTGACCCAGGGAAATGGAGAAAAGTCACAGAGAGACTACAGCAACGAGAGGGTCATGCAAGTTTGAGGTCAAATAAAGCCTGGTCTCATTTCTGTGAGGCAATTTCAAATATTCTTGCATGCCATCTCACCCCCTGTAAGTCAATATAAACGAAMAATTTAAGTCCAGTAAAAAAGGCTAAAGAAATGAGCCATAGATTTTAGTCATACACAAGTCATGACTTTAGGACTAAGATGTTAGAGGGTTTTGACAGAATCAAAACATTCTTTGAAAGCTGGTTGAAGTGTCACATGCTTGAGATTCAAGCAATGGGCCACCGGAGACAGACAGAGTTAGAGCCTAATCTGGGCTGCAATAGAAGTTGTAATCCAACTTAATTTGAATAGTAAGACACCATCTTTTGTTTTTGTTTTTTTTTTAAAGAAATATTACTTGAGCCACCCATTTAGGCTTGAGTAATGCAGATGCTCTTTTTAAGGTGGAAAGAGGAGGGCATTGTGAATAGTGTGCAAAAATCTCCTTCTCTGGCATCAGATGGTGCTGGATGTCAGCTTAAGGACAGTCAAAATCTCAACTGTGAGCGCCGAATTTATAGACACTGTAGAAAGTAGACACTGAAGGGCCAGGCATTAAGTGGTTATATAGCTAATCAAGAATATACATAGAGATCTAAATTCGATGAAATTACTTATGGAACTTACTGGAGGAAAAGAGAGAAAAGGAGAGGGGAGAGAACAAATTTGGGAAAACAAATTGGTGGCTGGTTCATTTCTGCTTAGAAACCTAAGTCTCCTAGGCTTAAGCGCTAAGTTTGGAATGAGAGTGCTCTTTCCTGCTGGTATGAGGAGATATTAGGGAGGAAAAGATCACTTAAAAATGCAATTCTTTATTGAAAAGAGACAAACTACCTCAGGCAATCACTTCATAGTTTGAAATAAATATATATGTGCAGGTTAGGGGGTGGGCCAGCGAACTCACAGCCACAGTCAGCAGGGCAGCCGCTGGATGGATGAACCACAGTTAAGGAAAATCGTGAACAACAGCTATCACTTGGAAAATCCAGAAGCCCCTACTACTTAAGAAGGTATTTGTTCACCCACTAATTCATTAGTCAATAAACACTATCTTGTCCATTTAAATATGTCAGGTACTAGACTAAAAGAAAGCAAACCCCCTTTTCTTATTGGGCCCCAATGTACTTGGGAAACAAAGACAAGTCAGGAAAGAAACAGACACGTGAGACCTTGCCTGGAGGGATACAGTCCACAAAGCAGCACTGTCTTTGAGCCTAGTCTTTTTTCTTCTTCTAGTGGTGAAAGGGATGAATTTGTCATCTCTTACAAAGCACTGCACTATAAGTCCTTTTCTTACTAGTGTATATTGATTGTACAAAGTAATGGGTTTTAGTACAATGATTTCACCCTTCCACCCCTCCCCCCCACACCATACTCACCCTTTCTTGACCTTCATTTGAATCCTGAATCCTCCTGGACAGCTCTCAAGTGCCCCATTCAACAGTATAAATGTTGTATGTCAGAGTGACCAATAAACCATCCACAGTAAATCCTTTAGAACTACCCAGTCTTCTTGCCAGAGTCCACTAGATTGCCTACACTTTTGTTGTTGGCAATTCTACCACCATAGCATTTCTGTTCCAGTTGTACAATTAAATAGCTATAGTGTCTACAGAGAACCACATTTGATAAGAAATAGAAAGCCAAAGATTTGGGGAGGAGGGGAAGCTGATAGGAATGGGTTCAATTGCAGTTGCATAAACTTTAGGGCTCTGTGCTCTAGTGTAGTCTAGGCAACTGCAGGTGGTTCTGAAAGTGTACCCTGAGAGCCTGTTGTTAAAAGCCACACTCACAGAAATTCCAATGTCATTTTCTTTTTCCCTATTATTTCTTCTTTGTATAATGGAGTTCTCCAGAGGATCCATGTCTCAAGATAACACTGTTCTTACGGTGGAAAGGGGAATTCAGAGGTGGGAAAAGAGGAGGAAATAAGACAGGGAAGGGCTATAGGGGGTCATATGTGATGAAAGTGCACGGAGATAGGAAACTGTTGAGAAACCTATTACTTTGTACAACTACTACACAACAGTTGAAAAGAATAGAGGGGGCTAAAGAGATGGGGCACTGGTGCAGAGCACTTACTGACCTTGCAAAGGACCTAGGTTCAGTTCCCAGCACCCACAGCAGGCAGCTCGTAACCACCTATAATTCCAGTTTCAGGAGATCTAACGCCATCTGAACTCAGCACTGCATGCGTATAATGTGCATAAACACTCCCCTCTCTTCCCCCTCCCTCTCTCTCACACACAAATACATATCTACAAATATTACAAACGAATATTAGGAAAATTTTAAAAATCTGTGAGCAAATGCAGTATGTGTCTGCTTATGCCTCTACTCAAACATTAGTGCCATGGACATCATAGGCATTCAAATAGTTCATATAATGATAAATTTATGTATCAAAAGTTACACTCATAACTAGAGGCTGTGCTAACTGATTATTGAGATTGCATAAAATGCCATTGCAAACACAAAGCTCCTGTCTTCTATTCCTTTCATTCCCTAGTACAACATTTTTGGTTAATTTTTGTCTTGAAAAGCATTGATAATCTTCAATGCAGGAGTCCTACTATCTTATTCTGTGCAAGTCTGAGCACCTGCAGGTCTTTTTCAGCAGTAAGAATAATCACTACCGAGCACTACTAAACAGTATTTAAAGGAAATGATGAGCGACCAGATAAACTATAACCTGCTGGGTGTTTTCCCAAAATAGTTAAACTCTTCATAAAGCATTCTAATCCAAATTCCTAACCTCCTCTCTCCCTATTTTTGGACCACATCATTAAAGTTTTTGCAGGTTAGCAGTTCCCAAAATCTGGAAAGAATAAAATCATAMATTCTTTCGGTAAATATATATTTATACTCTCCAATGGGTCATAAGACAATCTCTGGGATTTTGAACAGAGATTAGAAAGTATGCTTGCCATCTCACTAATGAGTACAAAAATACCAGCCCACAATASCCCACCAATGCAAGGACTGATATAAGCCCTGTGGACCATGGCTTATCTCCCGCCGTCTGATCCCATGAGAAACTCTATTCAAAGATGGCGACTAACACAAGGCCAGTACGCTAGAAGACCAAGCTCTTCTGGGCAAGTGGAAGAAATTTTCTCTTCACTCGTCCCAAAGTTATCCCAGCCTGACTCCATTATGAGAGCTGCCTCTATTCTCAGGCCACATGAAAGAGCCMCCTGTGTCACTAGGCCTTGGAAAGCTGGCGATTGTCACCACTAGGGAAGGAACAGTTATTCTTGAAACTGGCTAAATACTTCTTAACGCATACACTTAAGGAGTGAGTGGAATATCAGAAAGTTTGATTCGGTGTGGTCAGTGATGACCGTTATGAAAGGCATCACCAGCACAGAATTCATGAGTGCTGATGGCTGTGCAAGGTGAGGGGAGCCGCAGGTGTGTGTGTGTGTGTGTGTGTGTGTGTGTGTGTGTGGTGTGTGTGTGTGCGTGCCTGTGTTTCTGTGGAAGATGTCACACTCAATAGACCATATTCATTCATTACCATTGATATCACAGAAGATACAAACTCAGGCCTGAATAGTTTGTCTATTCTATTCTAATAGTGTTTTCTCC
This sequence comes from Apodemus speciosus, assembly GCA_002335545.1. Lineage (NCBI taxonomy): Eukaryota > Metazoa > Chordata > Mammalia > Rodentia > Muridae > Apodemus > Apodemus speciosus. Next base: position 101,512 of record BDUI01000461.1, on the reverse strand, counting down.
TGAGGAATGTTTTCCTTTCATGAGACGTATCACAGCATTGTAAAAAAAAAAAAAAAAAAAAAAAAAAAAAGACTACGCAAAGGTTGTTGCTGCTTTAAACCTTTTTAAGTCCTAAGTTATGAGGAGTTTTATGTATTCAAAATGTTACTTAGCCCCTACCCCATCTATCTGGATGTTTTTCTCTCTCAAACTGCATTCCCGTAACTATTAAGCATTAAGAACATACAGCCTGACCTCAGAGATCTCCATTCTACTTTCCTGAAGCTCCTGTGCTTAAAGAAGCCACCCTGGAGTTTCAGTGCTATTATCAGAAAGCAGCAAACAGCAAGAGTAGTTAAAAGCACAAGAAAGTAAACAACATGGTAATAAATAGGCAAAATAAAATAAAGTACAATAAAAAACAAATAAAGGACATTTGTTCATAAAGTCAGAGCTGAATGAATGGCTCAGGCCTTGCCCTGCCCTGCCCAGGCTCAGTGGGGAATCTGCGTAGCTGGCAAAAAGCCTCTCTCATTATTATGATTTTGCTGCTCTATGAATGGCAATCTGAAACATGTATGTGAGCTCACTTCCTAGGCCTAGTGAGATAACCTGCGGGATGCTAATGTGTTGCCTCAATCTGAAGCACTTGAGGATATTTTCAAGTAGAATGCTTGAAACAAAGAGCAAGCCCTTCTGCTTCAAGTATTAGTTACCTACGAAAGGGACAACATTTAGCTATTTATATTGCTTAATTATATGCCTTAAACCCCTATGAGAAACTTAAAAGAAATTAAGTACTGTGTCTTTGTCATAGATTTAGAAGAGGCAAAATTGAGATTTGAACTCAGGTTTATTTGACTCTCCAGTCTGAGCAGTTTAAAAAGTACAGGATCAATTTACTCTGAAGTACAGAACAGCATGTGTTATGATAATTGTAATACTGCAAAGAATTCTATACAGAAAAATGAATTTTCCAGACAAATCTGACTTTATAGGCCTGCTCTAATACTGTCTTGTATAAAGAGGACCCAAACGCCTCAGGGCATCTGGTTTGTGTCTGGTTTTCCTTAATCTTTAATGATGGGCAAATCCAGTACATTATGGAAGCCCACTTTTTTTTTCCTCAAGAGATGGAGATGCCTCTTAAGAATTTGATGAAAATGCATTAACTTTTCAAGCTACTGGTTGCATTTTAGTGCACTGAGGCAGTAAATTGGGTGTACATTGTGCAGAAATGGTGGTGACCTAAAAATAAATATTTGATACAGGCCACCATATTCTCTTGGGATGAGGGGGAGTAATGGATTAAAATTCTAAAGGCTCCTCAGCTTCCCAAAAAGGAGGAGGAGATCTGTGGCCCGGCACTGTCCTTCCTCTGTTCCTGCTGCTGCATATTTGCTCAGTTCTTTAAGAGTCCGCCCCACTCGATCTTGTGGCTCCTAAAGCCAAGGGTAAAAGTTTGATCCCTGCAGAGGCCACTTAAATTCAGAGAACAGAAAGCACCATTCTCTATCCTAGGCTCCACCCCAGATCCCTGCCAGGTGTCTGCCCTCTGGTCAGAATGAGACCCTGGCAAAGGGGTGCTAACCTATGACAGTGCTGCAGCRGAACAAAGGGCACCCCTCTACATGCCACTCTCTTTGTGTGCTCACGGGTCTGACATCATTCACAGAGAACACAGACCGCACTTTACACCCAGCGCCGGAAGTCTGAGTGAAACTGAAACAATGCTCCAGTGCCACTTGCAGAAATCCATTATTATCTCCTTGTCCTCAGCACAGAGACTGGGCTCCTGGCTGACAGTATCCTGTTGGCAATAACAACAAAGCAACACTCAGTCTTCAATCTGTATCTCTGTAATAGAAAATAGCAATACTAATAAGCTGAAATCAAGCACAGTTTTTTATGTTAGTCAAAGACATTAAGCTATCAAAAGTAAGTACAAGTACACGGAAACATGACAGGACTGGTTTGTAATATGTACTGACAAATAAGCCATGAAAACAAGCTTCTCAAATTACTGATGCAACTTTTTAGCAGGGTCACAAACTTAGCTTTCTTTAAATTAAGTCAGCTCTTCCTGATTTTTACTTCTCTAATTACCCAGCACTTAATGCATATTCTTACCTCAAATATTTGTTTTAATAACAAAACAGCACTCCAAGTCTTAAAGGATTAACATTTTCTATTTTAAACACAAAGTCTAAATTAAAATTTACTAACTTAAATGATAGCAAGAGTTTTACAGGGATTAATAAGCTTTAAGTACAGTTTATATTAGTACACAGACTTTAATTTATCAAATGTCACATATATCTTTCATGATTTGGGGATTTATTTCATTTATGAAGTAGTCAAATGAATCAGCTTGCCCTCAACTGTAACAAAATACTGCTTGGTGACTTGTGACAGACAGGGTTTTAACCTCTGACAGCGAGATTCATTGTGGAGCAGGAGCCAATCATAGATCCTGACGACACTTGTCTCCTCTAAGTTGGAATATAAAAAGCCACTTGGAATACAGTATACAGGACTCACTGGCGTGGTAGGTTGTCTCTCRGACGGTACATGCACTAATATTTCACTTGGCATTACTCAAAACAAAAAGAAGAAATAAGGACAAGGAAAAAAAGATTGTGCCGATTTTAAAATGATGCAGAAACTGCAAATGTATGTTTATATTTACCTGTTTATGCTGATTGCTGCTGGCCCAGTGGATCTAAATGAGGGCAGTGAGAGAGAAGAAAATGTGGAAAAAGAGGGGCTGTGTAATGCATGTGCGTGGAGACAAAACACGAGATACTCCAGAATAGAAGCCATAAAAATCCAAATCCTCAGTAAACTCCGCCTGGAAACAGCTCCTAACATCAGCAAAGATGCTATAAGACAACTTCTGCCCAGAGCGCCTCCGCTCCGGGAACTGATCGATCAGTACGACGTCCAGAGGGATGACAGCAGTGATGGCTCTTTGGAAGATGACGATTATCACGCTACCACGGAAACAATCATTACCATGCCTACAGAGTGTAAGTAGCTGTTAGAGTATATCAACAGTTCTGCTGACTGCTGTCCTAGTGTTTATGAGAAACAGATCTATTTTCAGGCTTTTAACAAGCTGTTGGCTTATATGTAAGTAGGAGAGAAAGGAGATTTTTTTCTAGATTTCCTGAGAAACATACCGACAATGAAATCTGTCTTGCTTGTTTCCTTGTAGTGCCAAATAGCTCAAAGTTAACATGCTGGCTCAACTCTAACAGCATTTAATTTTATGCGGAAAATGTAGAATGCTTGTGTGTCTGAGTCTTATACTTTTAGGTAAGGACTGTGGGAGACCATAGGCAACGTCAAAACATGAAATTTACAATTACATTTGTCTAAAGTGTGCACTAGTCCCCCCCACACACACACTGATACTAAAGWAAGAAATCTGCTGGATGTTTATTTGAACACTGTTTCACAGTTAGAGTGCTTTCTGTTATTTAAAACTGTCACAGAGCTTTTATGCTCTTTACAAATTAGAATATTAACTGCGAAAGCTATTGCACTGGAAAGTTAAAGAAGTTAAATATTAAACGCATTATCATGAGCCAGGATGAAGCGGGCATAGCAAAATAATACTCAGGACCGAATATCAGAAAATGCTCAGGAAATAAGCATTATAATTGGGAGGTCATGGCGTGAATGCACGCGCACTGCATGGCACTGCACTGAGAGTGCCCTGGCTGGGTACTACAGGCAGGGACAGTGATCAATAACCTTCTAAAAGATTTAACTCTTTATGAGCGGGAGGGGGAGGATCATTACGTATAACTGCAGCATTGCTTCTGGGAGTTAATACATTTCAGGCAGTTCCTATCTGAGTTCTCTGAAAAGCAAGACAGGTAGCCTTAGAGAGCAGGCAGAACATGAAAGATTTCTGTGCCATGTGTCTGAGATCTTGCTTTAATACCATGCTTTAAACACTTAAAACCAGACGTGTGACACGGTTTCAAATCAGACCTTTACTAAGTAATCGGGTTACAATACAGTAAATAATTTTCATTTATGACTCTTGAATCAAACAGTTCAGGAGAAAGCCTCTCTTATTTACATGGGGTTTGGAAAACCCCAAAGAAAAGCAATTGTTAGTGCTGAACTTTGCAGTGAGAGGCTGGCCTCAAGGCCACTGCTTTCTGATTTTTTAGATAGCTTGAACATGACATCTGAATTTTTTTTTTTTTTTTTTTTTGGTAATTAGAGTCTTCATATTGTTCCTTTGAAAAGCTCTTCCAGAGCCCATGTGTCACAGATGTACTATATTGTTTGCCATTTCTGAGGTTGGTTAAATTGCTCCTCGTGTCGTGTCTCATCTCCAGGTAATTGAGGCCTGGGGGAAGGGTTCCTTCCTCCAGACTGACTGGTACAGCTGCTCCGTGAGTGTAACTGCTCAGATTCCCAAAGAATTCTAAGTGGATGTTCCGGCACGGTGTGTCTTAGTCTCTAATCATCGTCACTTGCAAATTTCATGTGCTGTTCATTCTTTTGCAAAATATCCCTTAGCCCATAGTTCTCTGGAAGGGGAGTGGAGCCTCCATAAGCAGGTGAAAATACAGATGTCTAAAAAATTCTGAAAAGCTAGAGCAAGTATTTTCCCTGACATTTTTTTCTGAACCATGAATGAAGTTCCACATAATATGTTATTTTAAAAGACCACATACGTACACACTACCCCAACAGCTGATGTTAGGGAGTGATTTTATTTGTGTTTTGACGGGGCCTGATGCCAATTATATTCTCTTCTTGTTCCTTTGTAGCTGACTTTCTAACACAAGTGGATGGAAAGCCCAAATGTTGCTTTTTTAAATTTAGCTCTAAAATACAGTACAACAAAGTAGTAAAAGCCCAACTGTGGATATATCTAAGACCCGTCAAGACTCCTACAACAGTGTTTGTGCAAATCCTGAGACTCATCAAACCCATGAAAGATGGTACAAGGTATACCGGAATCCGATCTCTGAAACTTGACATGAGCCCAGGCACTGGTATTTGGCAGAGTATTGATGTGAAGACAGTATTGCAAAATTGGCTCAAACAGCCTGAATCCAACTTAGGCATTGAAATCAAAGCTTTGGATGAGAATGGGCATGATCTTGCTGTAACCTTCCCAGGACCAGGAGAAGATGGGCTGGTAAGTGATAACTGAAAATAACCTTCTAACAACCATGTTACATTTTTATTCCTGATATGAATGATAATAGTGAAAAATAAATACTATTTTTATGCTCATAAGCCAGACAAAGTATCTTACTCCAAAGGTAGGTCTGTACGCAAAATAGTAGGTGCCAATCTCATGCCCCCTGAGGCACCCCCTGATGCTCTCTTACTTAGCATGAAGACTGAAACACAATTACATCATGTTCTTAATCCTGTAAGGAGGCCCTTACTATGAATTAGATATACTGTCCTTTTTATTGTAAGATACATAATTATGCATGAACTATGAAGTCTCTAGGTTACTGCAGATTCTGCTTCTACCCAACAAATTAAAGCCTTACCCTCCCACTTTATTTGTTTCTTTCCTATGTTTTGCATTAAAAAATGTTGGCTTCACATAAAGTAAAAAAATATTAAAATGCTAATTAAAATACCCTTATATGTGTAGATATACTTGAATAAATATACTCAACACTTCTAATAAATATGCTCAGTACTTACAGAATGTTGAAGCTGTAATGTGTATATAGATTACTTTATGAACTATTGGCAGTAAAACTGTATTTTTTAATCAAGCTAAGCTTTGCCTCCTAGCTTCTCTTTGGACTCCTTTAGGAAGTTACTTAGGCATTACCAATTAATTAAATAGTGAGTCAGTGATATGACAAGACCTCATATATTACAAAAATTAATAAAAATATTTAACCCCCATAAACCTGAGTTACTATTTTGTGTTACTTTTATTTATTTACTTCTGCTTTCAAAAACTTAATGTGAACCTATTGTTATTTTCCAAAATATTGTACTTGGAAATAATAAGCRTTACATTTTTATCTTTTGATTGAATTTGGGAATATATAGTCTGGAAATCAGATCTGTTGTGAGTGAAACCTATTGTTGGAAGTGCTACGATTTCCTAAATGATTTATTCTCTTTATATTCGCTACTTAAACGCTATACTCTACCAATGTTCTCTTTGACAATATAGTCTCAGGGTAAAAGATAAAATTGCTATCAAACCACTTAAGAGCATTTTTTTTCATAGATAGTATTTTAATTACCAAGGTTGCTAACGGGTTTTAATTATTTACAAGGTGGTTAATATGATATTCCTTAGCGTTTTCCCTCTGAAAGGATATGGTCTTAAATGCACTGGGAGACTGAAGCTGTCATAGTGCAAGCAAATTCTCTCTTCCTCTTCCTTCTTCTCCTTCTGCTGTGGCCCTGAGGACTGGACCAGAACCCTACCCATGAGAGGCAAACCCTGTTCTACAAGCTCCATTCACACCAGGTTCATCATTTCTTAAAATCTCCTCTTTGCTCCTTTAAGGATTCTCTTTCCACACACTATCCCTACAGCCACTGTGGCCGTGCTAATTTCCCTCTTCCCGTTGTAATCCATATAATGCTCAGGAGGAGCTATTTTACTCTGACTTTAATATGCACATTTCTTCCAGAAAAGACCCAGGGAAGAGAGACCAGATGAGTACCTATCCCTCCAAGGGTCATCAGTCACCAGCAATCACCAATGGCGAAGAGGATGCTCAGCCCGCTCACCGCCCTGCCCACCTTCCTTCTCTTTCCTTTTATACCTATTTCCCAAGCATCTGTTCTGTTGTTATGTGCTATTATGTCTGATAATGGTATGAAAAGAAACAAAACTCCAAAAGACACAAAGGGAATGAACACAGGGAATTCCTGATGCTGTTAGAGTCCTTAATACGGCAGTTAAAAAAAAAAAGCACAAAAATGATGTTTTGTTTATTTGTTTGTTTTTTCTAATAATGATTCATAAGGTAGGAAGGATTTCAGGCTCCATTAACACAAGTGTTCTTTCCTTTCCACACAGAATCCCTTTTTAGAAGTCAAAGTAACAGACACACCCAAGAGGTCCCGGAGGGACTTTGGGCTTGACTGTGATGAGCACTCCACGGAATCAAGGTGCTGCCGCTACCCCCTCACCGTCGACTTCGAAGCCTTTGGATGGGACTGGATTATCGCGCCCAAAAGATATAAGGCCAATTACTGCTCTGGAGAGTGTGAATTTGTGTTTTTACAAAAATATCCGCATACTCATCTTGTGCACCAAGCAAACCCCAGAGGCTCGGCAGGCCCCTGCTGCACTCCGACAAAAATGTCTCCCATTAATATGCTCTATTTTAACGGCAAAGAACAAATAATATATGGGAAAATTCCAGCCATGGTAGTAGACCGGTGTGGATGCTCATGAGCTTTGCATTAGGTTCAAAACTTCCCAAATCATTGAAGGTCTTCCCCTCAATTTCGAAACTGTGAATTTAAGTACCACGGGCTGTAGGCCTTGAGTATGCTATAGTAACTTAAGCACAAGCTACAGTGTCTGAACTAAAAGAGAATAGATGCAATGGTTGGCATTTAACCATCAAAATATACCATATTATAGGATGTTTTATGATTCCCAGWGTTTTTGAACTAGGGGGAGATCAAATTACATTTATGTCCATATATGTATATCACAACTACAATCTAGGCAAGGAAAAGAGAGCACGTTTCCTTGTGGTCTGCGGAGTTAAAGGGGTATGATTAAAAGGTAAAATCTTATTTCCTAACAGTTTCACTTAATATTTACAGAAAAATCTATATGTAGCCTTTGAAAAGCGTAGGATTGTTATCATTTAAAAACATCACATACACTTATATTTGTATTGTATACTTGGTAAGATAAAATTCCACAAAGTAGGAATGGGGCCTCACATGCACGTTTCCATTCCTATTATAATTGGACGAGCCACGGCAACGGTGCTAATGCAATGCTGAGTGGTTCCTACTGGGCTTCTCCAACAGAATACTCTATAAAGTAAGATTCCCTTCCAGGCGCATCTCTGCACAGCACTAAGTGTGCAATGCATTTTCTTTAAGGAAAGAAGAATCTTTTTTTCCGGAGGTCAACTTTCACTCAGTTCTCTAGCACAGTGGGAGCGACTGCTTTATCTTAAGAGGCAGCCAAACAGTATTCGTTTTGATCTAAATTTCAAAATCACCGTCTGCCTTTATCACATGGCAGGCTTTTGGTAAAATAATGGAAATGACTGGTTCTATCAATATTGTATAAAAGACTCTGAAACAATTACATTTATATAATATGTATACAATATTGTTTTGTAAATAAGTGTCTCCTTTTATATTTACTTTGATATATTTTTACACTAAGGAAATTTCAAATCATTAACGTACAAAGACATGTCATGTATCACAGAAAAGTGACTGCTTTTATTTCAAAGTGAATTAGCAGATTCAATAGTGGTCTTAAAACTCTGTATGTTAAGGTTAGATGGTTATATTACAATCATTTTATGTATTTTTTACAATATCAACATTCACTTATTCATGGTGGCTGTGTCTATGAATGTGAAGTTTCAGTGGCTTCTGGTCATTGTGTTCAAATCTCAATGCCCTACCATTTTAAAAATTACAAGCATTACTAAACATACCAAAATGCATCTAAAGAAAAAACAAATATGATATCTCAATAACAGCTACTTCTATTTTATAATTTGACAATGAATATATTTCTTCATTTATTTACTTCAGTTTTATAAATTGGAATTTTGTTAATCAAATGTATTGTACTCATAGCTAAATGAAATTATTTCTTACATAAAATGTGTAGAAACTATAAATTAAAGTGTTTTCACATTTTTGAAAAGCATCAGTTTTATGTCATAATGATTAATCATGGGTTTATAAATTTTTACTTTATTATAAGTTTGTACAAAAGTTTGTACCAAAAAAAGTTAGTACAAAAGTTTGATTTAGGAACTCTAGTTCTGAGTGAAATTTCTAATGAATTTGCTTTATATGTAAAAAAAAAAAAAAAAAAAAGCAAAGGCTAGTGTCTTCTGTTCCATTTCTCTCTACCTTGACCTAAAATCTATTTATTTCATAGGTTCGATTTCAAATGAATTGCAATTGGCAGTGGTATATGGTCCTAGGGTTACACACTCTACCGAAGCGACAGGGACACAGGAGGCCGCAGTTCTTCCATAACACTTAATGAGACTGACACATTTTCCTGAGCACTGGGGCTACCAATTTTCAAACTGAATAGCAAAGTGACTCTTAAGTTACCATGAAGTCCTTGTGTACCACCGAATAAGAGTCTATTGAGCGCTTCTGCATTGCTGTGTAGGAGTACATCTGAGTAAGTTCTTCCCCCTACCTTCCTCAGGTCAGGGATGTGGCCCTGCAGTGACTTAAGGTTAAAGGGGAGTTGACTAAAATTCTTTTATGCTACTATTTCTGAGTGCATAATTCATAATTAGCACAAATATAATTTTTACAATTTCTACTTGTATATTAATCCCAAGAAATTAACATCTAACTCCCAATATATTAAATTTGTTCTATCATTCATCCTAACAGGAATTATTAAAATTGTCACATGATAAAAATCCATTAAAATAATAAAAAATCTGTTTTTAAAATATAAGTCATGATTACTACCAATTTGATAAGTAGAAAATTGAACTTTAAGTGATGATAGACAAGTCGTGGTTTGCCTGGAATGTGACAAAAGTTGAAATCTCAGTTACATGCCTGTTGGGGTCTAAGACACATACTGCAGAACATCAAAGGAAATGTCACCCCTTTCACTCGTCCTTGAGTGGGCTTCAAGCAGTGAAATTGGCACTGAATTTAGTTTATTTCTGTTTAGATAGGGTTTGTAAAGTCTTTGGGAAGAGCACATTAGAATGGATGGTTTGCAGCAAATTTATCTTTGTTGCCTCTTAAAAATCTAAATAGGTAGAAAATTGAAATATAATCTACTGCATTACATATCAAAATACTTCACGACTAAGATACTCTCTGAAAAATTCAGGATGTCCTCGATTATAGTATTTTTCCCAATGAGGCTCTCCAGTTTATCTGACAGACATAAAATGTATATGCATCAGTGATATACCAAGGTTTAACAGTTCACACCAGCCTTAACATTATACTCAGTGTTCTTCATACAGAAATACACACTTGCAACAGAACACACATTCTTTGCTTTGTTGTTCCCAGATTTGTGTACCTTATTAAAGTATAATCTCATTTATAATAGGGTGAGTTTTTAATTGCACTCACATCATATCTGCATTTGCCCTAAAATCCGACCTCAGCACACTTTCCTTGTATTAATACTATGTCCACAAGATAAACATAATAGTACCTGTTAGACCATACAATAGTTTCAGATTTGCATCCTAAAGAGATTTATTGAAAGTTCTACTGTGAAAAGTAATTACCTGATTTGATTCATTTTAAAAGTAACTTTGAACCAAATTCTTAAAAAGTTAATTTACTAATTTACCCTTTTGTTTTCCTAACCACTCAAGATTACCCTGTTCAAAATTTCCCTGCATATTGTGTTTTTCCTAATGTCTTGTGAAAAGGCCTTATTCACAACACAATTTGATTATGTGGTTTTGGCCACAGATCTTCCACAGCATTTTCCAGATCTGCTCCCAGGGACATTAAGTCTGGCTAAGCAGCTAAATGTCTCTTGGCTCTGTTCCCAGGAAACTCTGGATTTGGGCATTACCTTCAACGAGCCAAAACGACATATGAACACAGGAAAATGTAGCTACATGATGTCATCAGACCCTGACAATACTGTCACTGAATAAAGAAGGTGGGACTCAAACAGAAAACAGTAGCTTTCTGAGTAGGCTATAAAGGCCTGAGAGAAAAACCTGCATTGTTAGTAGAAMCATTTAGAAGGTTACTGAGGCAACTGTCTGGTTCCATGCCACAAGAATATCTTCTGCAGTGTCTGCCTCTTCGTCAAAAGAGAACACAGGGAAATCCCAGGCTATCTGGAGCTGGTCAGGTGTGGTAGCCTAGAAATGCTAACAAAGAAGGGGAACACCCAAACTCCTGCTTGCGCTCACGTGTTGGCAGTCAGTGAAATTGTTCCCAAGTCTGGAATATACACGGAGCTGTGACTTGGAGTGAACAAACTGTGAGCTCCAGAGTCAAAATTCAAGATAAGTTGCACAGGGTAGCTAGCTCGAAATGAAAAAATGAAAATGCCAACAGATACATTAAAGGATGATCAGAAATGAAAACTCTGTGCACTGCCTGTAAAAAGGGCCTGACCATACAGGCACTTGCTTCCAATTTGTTATGTTAAATTAAGCAAAGTTTTGCCTAAGCTGACTCTGGTGTGTCCATGTAATTAAAGTGGAAATTAACTTAGTATGTTAAGAAACTAAAAGCCCAATTCAAGTTATATATTGTAACCAATCATGCTAACTGATCAGACCAGGCACAAATATTGTAAAGATAGAGCTGGGACCAATCAAGGGTCCTGTGTATCACTTCCTTTTCCTACTGTAACTCCCCACTGCCCCCACTCACAGATCCACATGACACTCTTCAGGTTCTGGARCCTGCCTGATGTGCTAACGTCTGTTAAATTTGTCCAAAGCTGGTCTTCCTCTTGATTTTGCTCCTAAAATGTTACATGAAGAAAGCGAATAAAAACATTTAGATCTGCAAGCGTAGTTATACATTATTTTTATATTTTAATCATTATTCTATGTGTATGAGTGCTTTGCCTGCATATGTATACCTATGCAACAAGTGCATGCCTGGCACCAGGAAGCCAGAAGAGCAAGGTGGAACCCCAAGGACTGGAGTTAGCGAAGATCATGAGCTGCCATTTGAGTGTTGCAAGTCAACCTTGGGTCTTCTGTAGGAACAGCTAGTGCTCTTAATTGCTGAGCCGTTTATCTAGCTATTACATGTTATTTTTATAATTGGAACTAGGTAACATTCCAAATATAGAGAAAACATAAAATATGTCAGTAATATTCAAATTTAAATTTATACTCATTGTATGTGTGTAGACATACATACATACATACACATACATACATAAGTACACACACATGTGTGTGTAATACGTATGTATATTATGTTGTACTTATTTAGAATAGTTTTGGTTGCCAATAACTCCCAATTCAAGACAGTCTTCAACAATGCAGAAATGTGCTATCCCTTGTAAGTTCAGGAGGAAGATAGCTTTTGGCAGTAACCAGCAGCTCAGTAATTTCACTGAGGACCAAGATTCTTTCCACCTCTTCTTTCTGAGTGCTTACTCATTGTGCTTTGCTTGGCCCTTGGCTACTGCAATAGCTACAGCAGTTTATATGATGTCCATTTATCAAGGAATATTTTCAGTATAAATGTAAGAGACCACTCACTTCCCGATACTGTCCTCTCCCTCCCCCCTGCCCTCTTCCCCATACTGTCCTCTCCCTTTTCCCTGCCCACTATCCTACACTGTCTCTCCCTCCTTCCCATACACTTCCCAATACAGTCTTCTTCCTCCTCCCAAATAGTTTCCCTTCTATTTCTATGTTTTTAAAAAGAAATCTAGGTCTGGGTATGGTGGCACATGACCTTAATCCCAACACTTGGGAGGCAGAGGCAGGCCGGGCAGGCTGGGGAAGGCCAGGGCAGGCAGATCTCTATATGCTTGAGTCCTGCCAAGTCTACAAGGTCAGCCCAGGACAGCCAGGGTTTGTCACACATAGATACCCTGTCTTGAGGCAAATCAATCAATCAATCAATCAATCAATCAATCAATCATCAATTTAGGTTCCTCTCATGAGAGAAAATACACAATATTTTTCGAATCTGGCATTTTTTACTTAATATGTGTTTTCCATCAATATCCTACAACTGACCATTTCATTTTCATATATGGCAGATAAGACTCCATTTTGTATATAGTCATATTTTAGACATACAGGCTAACTCTCATAACTTTGTTGTTGTTGGTATAGTGCTGTAATAAACATGGGCCTGTAGTGTCTCTGTAGCATGCTGACTCAAGTTTCTTAAGGTTGATACATCCTTAGCAGCATAGCCAGATCTTATGTTTGTTTAGTAGTTTTTCAAGGCTGAAGCAATTTGCATTCTATGTAGTAATATTTAAGGACCCTCTTTTCCCCATAGTCTCATTAGAATTTGTCCATCAACTTTATGTCTTTGTTTTCTATTGCAGTGTGAGTGAATAAACATGGCCTTATGTGTGCCAATCAAACATATTACCACTAAATCCTATTTCTACACTTTTTTCAAAATAAAAATTTCCAAAAGTATTATATGATATCACATAGATTGACCTTCTTGCCTCACTCTTTGCTATACTTAAAAAAATTAGGTATACCTAAATTGTACCTTATGTTTTAATATTTATATGCTTTTGCATTTGCTATTAAAATCTTCAGTTCATCTTAACTTATTTTTGTTGAGTGGGAATCCATTTATTTTTCTGTAGATGACCATGTGGTAGTCACATTCCTACCTGTTCTCTGTTGTCTCTGAGGGGAATTGTACTCAAAGGACTCTTACTTAACCATCACATGAATTCATAGATCCAGACAGTTATTTTACAGACTTAGGTCAGTTCTAAGGAAGACTAGGGATTGTCCTGAGATGTAAGAACAATCAGTGTGGATGAGTATGTTAGCACATGTAAGCATACATGTTACAGGGTTTGTAGCTGGTCAACTACACAGATGTGTCCCTACCCATGTGGCTTTATTCCACTAAAATCTTCAGGGAGCCCCCTGTCGTATTTTAATTCTCCCTGGAGATGTGGGGTCACAAAGACAGATTCTTTTCAGGAGGGGTTCCCCACCACAACAGAAACTCTTTACCCATGACATCTCTTCTCAGAAGTCACACAGCCTCATTCCTGAAACCATCTGGTTGACTAGCCCCACCTGGTGTGACATTCGGCCTTTCAAAATGGTGCTTTCTCTAGTCTATCCAGAGGGAGGAGATTAGCTTTCCTGTGAAATAACATACAAGGGACTTCTGATCTCTGTGCTACACTTTTCATTCTTCAGTGAGTTCTCAACATTACTGCATGATCTGGGCTAAGAGCAAAAGATCCAATCATTGCCTTCCCTCAAGGATTTCCCAGTTGGCTAAGAATCAGAACAACAAACAAAATAAACTCTTCAGTATAATGGGACAAATGATGTCTAGTGGCCGTTGCCTCAGCTTCAATATTACACAGACTATGTTGTAGAAGAAAGGAAGAAAGACAGTTCAGAGCAAAGGAGAGCATGGGGAAGATCAAAAGGGGATGTGATCATACATGACTGTAATAATGACCACACGTACTATGGATGAAAATGAACAAAGAGAAAACAGGGATAAGGAAGAGAGACTGCCAAGGCAAACATACATATGAAGGCAAGCCGAGAGCAGAGGGGACCTTTCTGGTCCTGAGAGGAATTACCAGAGGCTAATGGGTAGGGCTTTGGGCAGTAGGTGATGTGCAGGGGGCAGTGGGGAGTTACTCAGGCAAGCCTTTCTTGAAGCTATCAGCAATGAGATCCAGGTGATGTGCAGGGGGCAGTGGGGAGTTACTCAGGGCAAGCCTTTCTTGAAGCTATCAGCAATGAGATCCAGAGAAACATTTAAAGGAAGTGGTATGGTTCTGTGCACTCTTCTGAAACACACATTTAATATGATGCTTTCACAGTTCTTGAATCAAGGTCCCACTAATCCAAGAATATTTGAACGGCGCTATTAGTTTTGATGGATTTCAAAAACAGACACAAAGTTGGGTGGGAAGGGAAGGAGTAGGTCTGGGAAAAGGTAAGGGTATGTGAATATGATCAAAGACCTAATAAAAATATTTTTTCTTTTTTTTATTGGATATATTCTTTATTTACATTTCATTTCCCTTTTTCCTGGTTTCCCCGCCCCCCAATGTCCCATATGTCTTTTTACCTCTCCTCCCCCCCCNNNNATCCCCCTAAAATATTTTAAGAAAAAAACATTAAAGCTTATAGTTTTTAGTGAAAGAAAAAAGAAAATACCACTAAGGTTTTGGGCTAAAATGATTATTTTGTTACATTTGAGAAAGGCAAGGAAGAAGTACAAGAAAACATTCAAGTGTCCTTAACTTTTTAATTTTTGATGTGGGGAGATCACATTTGGCTTGATGGGGATAAGCAGATAGAAAATACTAACTGGGAACATTCAAGAATACTGGAACTTCTGCTCCAACTCCTATTGCACACAGACAGTCCTGCATCTCCTAAGGACCCAGTGTCATAGAGTAGCAATGAAATGATTCCTAAGTCAATGGCATCACACTGGATCCTTAACTCTCAACGGTTTCAAGGAAGATCTAAGAGGAGGTACTCATGAGGGCAGCCTGTTGGGTGTGTAGCTTTAGTGTCTGCTAGGCTTAGCTCTGGATGGTAAAATGCAAGGATATTGTAGATGAATGTGGCAGTTTGGTCATCGAGAGTAGATGCCAAAATGGAGGGAACTGAAAATCTTTATGTTAAATTAAATGAGAAAGAATCAGAAAAAAATGTTGTTTTTTAATGCGTGTTTAGATTCCTGTGTGGAATGATGGTAAACTGTACATGAGGTCATGAAGAGAAAGAGATCTTAAGGGGAACGAGTGAGGTCAAGTAGAGAAATGGAATACACTGGACACTAAACCAGAAGAGCTTATCACTTGCAGATGAGCAGTAGAAGCAGAGACCTTGTCCAGGGCAATCACATGTTGGGTTACACTCATTACTGGGGAATCTGGGGTCCCTTCTACACATTCATAGCCTCACTAATAAAAAGATTTTAAAATGGAGTCAGCATATTGAGACAATATGCCTAGAGGTTAAAAGCRAAAYCAACTGAGTAGGCAYACTGTAGTGTTCAGGGACRGCCTAGAGGAGGACTCTGGCAAAGAGCCACACAGCACAAGGAAGAACTTCAGCGAAGGCCCGGAGCAAGGGGAAGTGTGTCAGAGTTCAGATACGCCAATTCAAGGGAAATAAAAGTATAGAAAAATGTTATGCTTTCTGAGTAAATTAGACAAGAGGGTAGGCCACATGGCAGTGGATCTTCAACTAACAGCATTGAATGCAGGTGTTCTGGGAAGGAATCATGTGTCTCCTCATTAAGGGGGTAATTATTCTTCCCATCTCATTCACCAGGCATTAAGTGATCAACCTTTCTTGGACAAAGGATTGGTAGGCTCCACTGAATTAACTCTTAAGAAAAAAATAGCATGTAACTCTCTAAGTTTTGGAGCAGACAAAAAGGTCACATCTCCATCCAGGGTCAGAGGCATCCTATTATTTTTACCAGGACTTTGCCAGGAGTGGCAAAGCTGGAAACCCTTTCTAATGCCACCACAGAAATGAGAGGAAGGGTCCAAGAGGCAGGGCCTTCACTCCTTCATAGCCTCTAAGGCTCTCGTGTCATTTCTACTTCAAGAGTGGAGACCCTAAGATCATTTAGGAACTGGGCTAGAGATAGAGGATAGATACAACCCAACCCATCATGAGAATCCAGAAATCCAGTTTCAAAGATACTCATCAGAATGGCCTTGGGTCTTCACTGGTGATTTTGGCACAGCATCTCTGGGTATGGGTGCCCATACGAGAAAGCAGAGTGCCATTCTGGCATTCGTGGCATCTGGCTAAAACCAAACCAAAAACATTCCCTGACTCTGGCCAAGGCCAAAATGGAACTTTTTATTTGGGGGTTTCTGTCCCTAAATGAATGTAGCCAGTTTCTCTTTCTTGTCCACCTCATGGAGGATGTGGGAGAACAGTAGAACTGGGATAAATTAAAACAAAGCACAACAACACATGCAAGTGAAAATGCCCAGATGAACCCATTACCTGGATTCCAAGCCATGAGGAGTCAGGAAGAGCCAGAGAACTGTCTGGAAGGCTACAAGAGTTAATCACCCTCACTACTCCATATTCATCTAGAAATGCGGATGAGAGGTGGCAGGACTTCTGTGAGATACTAGTCAAACCCCCCAAAACCTCTAATTTATTTTTAATGGTAGTAAAATTAAGCAACAAAGTTTCCCAATCAATGGTTCTAAATGTGGGGGTATGAGTGGTTTTACCTTCATTCATATTGTGGTATAGCAAATCTCTAGAACTCTTCTACATAAAGTTCTACTTGTCAGCTTATTTTTTTATCAGCAGGCTCATAAGAGAATTTTAAAAGTAGTATGTGATCTATTTAAAGAAAATAGCAAACTCTATTTTATTAGCTAATTTGAGATTTGAGCTTATTTGGTAGAAATGGGGTAGTGCCATGGATCCCAAGAGCTGTCAGCTCAGCTCCGGCYGGCAGTGTAGGCAGTAGCTGAGGTGTGTTTTTTACAAAGCCAATGACGGTCTTCACAGCTCCTTTCTASTGTTCTTGACCGGCCCRTTACAAGCTAGAGGCTCTCTTTCTGTCTTGGCTATGGAACGTGTTCTTGAAATACAACCCAGGCCATTCACTATATTTTAGTATCTGGGTTGTCTGTGCCTCCCCATCTGAAAGTTCCAATTCTTAAAAATTTAGAAAGAAGGTGCAGCTGTTCTTCTGTACAGCCTGCATAGCATTTCCCCCCCATGTTTCTGGCCTCAGGTTGGATCTGCTTTCTAGGATTATGACCAGCCTGTGGTGCAAATGCAGGCTGTGTTTAAATTGAACATTTTTCATGGGATTGTGTCCATACTTAGATCTGGTTAGCTAGGGCAAAGATCAATTCAGKTTTTATAAAGCTCAAAGAAACCAAGTTCCAGAGGTAGGCTTCAAGGAGGTTGTTCTTGTGACTCCCTCCAGGTCATCACGGTTGTTTTTTATAATAAAGTGAGACTTCAAATCTCTTTACTTATAGTTTATTTAGTTGTCAAAATATCAGATACAGTTATAATACATCTTTTTAATAACTTTCCAAAATTTGCTTACTAGTGCATTGACTTATGTCTATTCATTTATACTACACATCCAAACAGTATGTTGACTTTGCTTAAAGAGGTTGTGTTCTTGGTCTCCTAAGACTTGATCTGCTTGACCCAGAACTCTGAGTCACTTCTGTTCTGCTCACGGGGCACACTGAATAGCTAGAAAGGTCCCCACTGTGGCACTCAAGTCATGGTAGTAGAAAGTGAATTCTTAATTACAGTATACATATCTACATCATAGAAAACAACTAAAAAAGTGCCTTTAGTTTTTTTCAGTATAATCAGAAACATACCACCAAAGTAAAATCAAGACCTCTCAAAATTGAGTTAAATCATATTGCCAAAACTCTGTAATTTTTTTTACTTAATCATATTATTTCACTATGTTAGTAAATAATATGTCTAGGATGCCGCTTTCTATACTTCTGTTCAAGAATATTTAATAGCATTAATACTTTCTATTCACTTTTCTTTTAATTTAAATTTTCCATACAATATAGTTGAATCATATTTTCCTCTTGCCAATTCCCCCAAGATCCTCCCTACAACCCTACCCCCCTCCAACTTTATGCTCTTTCGGTCAGTGTATTTCAAGTTGCAATACAAAGCTCACTAGTTCTGTGAGAGTTTAATTTAATCAGGAGAAAGAAGTGAATCTTCTGGAATCTGCA
>BDUI01000461.1:50148-61234 GCA_002335545.1 Apodemus speciosus | reverse complement strand
TATTTAACTCAAATAATAAAGTGAATAAAAGTTAAAAAAAGAAAGAAATATTAAGTTTTCACTCATTTCCAATGGAAATCTCCTACACCCTCCACTCATCTCACGTATATTGATCTGCTAATGTGGAGGGCAGATGGTATCCCCATTAACTATTTTTCTTGGGTGCTTGGTATTTTCAGCTTGTAACTTCTAGGTAAGTAAGATATAATTGCAGAAAAAATATGTAATCTGAAGTTCTTCAGTCTTCTATGTCAATATCATCCTTAGGCAAAATGTGTATGTGTGTGTRTGTGTGTTTTTAAATCACTTTAAAATCTTTTTAAAAGGGGCCTGGTGGTGGTAGCACACACCTTTAATCACAGTACTTTGAAGGCAGAGGTAGGTGGATCTCTGTGTGTCTTGAGACTAGCCTGGGCTACAGAGCTAGTTCCAGGACAGCCAAGGTTACACAGAGAAACCCTGCCTTAAAAAAAAAAAAAACTTTTAAAAATGATTGTAATACCCTTTTTCTAGTCCCTCATTTCTGGTGTTTTCTGACTCCCTGTTGCAGTACTTTCTTTCAGGAGATGTGGTCAAACATCTATTCATCCCAGAAAGGGCTTCAATTACAGACTGAAAAATTATTTCTCCCCAGGCTGGCTTGATGAACTATTAAGGAGCCTGGGTGACTCAGGTTCTTGTATCACATAAAAGCCCACCACAATACATTACAGCTAGGATAGTTAAAAAAGGGGGGGGGTTCCGAGCATGAAGGGGAGGAAGGATTATAGGAGCAAAAGGGATCAAGGACACCAGAAGAACACAGTCCACAGAATCATCTAACCAGGGCTCACAGAGGCTCACAGGGGCTCACAGAAACCGGTTTGGCAATCAGGGAGCTGTATAGGTTTGACCTAGGTCTTCTATATACATATTATGATTGTATAGCTTGGTATTCTTGTGGGACTTCTACAGTGGGAGCAGGTACTGTCTCTGACTCTTTTAACTGATTTTAGGACCCTTTACCTCCTACTAGGTTGCCTCATCCAGTCTTAGAGGTGTTGTAGGTTTGGCTGCTGTGTCACTTGTACATCAGTAGGTGGCAGAGAGGAGAGAGAGGCTATGTCTATACTTGGTGTTATGATCTATGAACATAAAAATGATTAGTATCCTAACACTCCGGAAAAGGGGAGTCTGAGTCAATCACCAGTCCTGTGACCATGGTGAGGTCTTGGCCTGTTATGCCACCAGAGGCCATGTCTGTGTCTATGGCTCCACAGCAGTCAAGGTCTGTAACAACCAATGGCCATGCCTCTGGAGGACATGTTGATTTCTGTCAGGCTGTGCAGCACTGGCCCTGGGGGATGAGAACAGAAGAATGGACCCGACTAGTCAGTTGCAGTACTTTGGAGAGCAAGCACCACTCATGGTTTTGGATGAGATGACCCCCAAGGATATGAGCATGGGAGAACGGACTCTAACCACTCCTCTCTTGTGCAGCGGTGTGGATGAGGAAGAGATACCCTCCTTGACCTTCACCATCTACAGCAGGCAGGAAAACTGGCCTAGTGTCATGAGTGCAGGAGAGCTGTTCCTGTCCCTCACCTACTGTAGCACTCAGGAGAGTGGGCCCTCTGTACCTTACCTTTACAGCGCAGTAGAACTGGCCCTGGATGTGGGGGCTGCAGGTGAGCCAGAGGCTGACAGCATGAGTGCAGGAGAGCCATTTAAGACTGAGTCACCATGGGTCCCTCTGAGATAGCTCTCCTTGCTGAAGAGAATTGTAAGCGAAATAAAAATCAGAACTGTAAAAGGATGACAGATAAGGTAAAAGAAATGGTCTTGAACAGGTCAGGGGTAGGATCTGCAGTCAAAGTCAAAAAAAAGGAATAAATCAAGTCTTCCCTTTAAAGCATGTCCATAAATGTGGGCCAATTCACAACCCATTTCAGCACCTGTAAACCATACATTTGGCATTTGGGAAGGTATATATGCTTAAACATGGGATGGACTTCAGGTTAAGAATAGAGGAAATGTGTGTATAGAACTGGGGCTACTCTTGCCCGGCATTGGTTCACCTTGCCACTCTTTGCTGGTCTTCATTGGGCTTTGCCGACTTTGGTCTTCACTGGCAATGCTGATCATCACTTGTTATGGCTTCATAGAAATAAACACGCTAAAGAATGTCTTGTGATATCCCAGTGGCTTCTGTGGATTTGAGCCAAGCAGCAGAGCCTCATGGTTTCTTCTGGATCAAACTGCCATTGCTGATGGTGTTTGTGAATGGATAGAGCTACCACTGTTGATTCATGTGAACTGAACAGCTGATATCCTAACAAGGAAGATTGGAATTGTCCACTAGAACTATTTGGAACTATTTAGAACTATTTCTAAACAGGTCCCCACTCCCTTTTGACCTATTAACCTTTCCTTTTTACTACTTTCTGGTGGGTGGTGGGCTATTAGGGAGGTTAAAGCATTTAAAAACCCTTATTAAAGTAAGTTTTGAAGCATCTAAGTCTACTCCATGCAATTAATGGTAACTGATTCTGAGTATCTTCAGGTGCTCTAGATAAGATATATGTAGCAAAGCATCTTAGTTCTTTTCCTGTTGCTGTATTAATTTACTCTGACAAAAGCAACTTAAGAGAGATGGTTTATTCTGAATCACGAATCAAGCTTTATTCCACCATAGCAGGAAAATCAGGGCTACAGGAACTTGAGGTCACAGTGTACCTACAACCAAGAGGCAGAAAGCAAATGAAAGCACACACACCACACACACACACACACACACACACACACACACACACACACACACACACACACACTGTTCAAATCTTTTGTTCCAGTTATATAGTCCAGGATGCTACCTAGGGAATTTTTCTCCCCACAATAGTGGGTCTTTCCATTTCAGTTAAGACCATTAAGATAACTACCATAGACATGCCCAGAAGCCCATCTCTTATCCCTACCTCTGGATTCTAGATTCTGTTAACCACCACAGTTCTATCCCTTATCAAGCTGACATCAAAACACCTTACTTTTGTATCAGAACCTTCCATCTTCATTGGCTCATGTTCATGCTACAGTGTAAAAATACATTCACCTACATACTTGGTTTCCTGATTGTGGCTGTTATGTGACCAACTATTTCTAGCTCTAGCTACTTTGACTTCCAGTCATGTGGATTGTGTCTGAACTGTGAGCTAAGATAACCTCTTTCCCCCCTTGAGTTGCTTTGTTGTTTTATCATGACAACAGAAAAAAAACTAAGATGCAAAGACTGTAAAGCAACTTCTCAGAAATATGTTCAAAGAACTAAAGAAAGCCATGTAAAAATTGAAGTACATATAGTAAAGAACTAACAAAAAGATACTCTCAAGAACAGACTTTCTTCCTTTCTCTCTCTCTCCTCTCTCTCTCTCTCTCTCTCTCTCTCTCTCTCTCTCTCTCTCAGAACCAAATAGTAATTCTTGAATTTCAGAGAACAAGAACTATGAGGGGTCACCAGTACATTCAGAAAAGTGAAGAGAGGAAACACACACACACACACACACACATACACACACACATACACACACACACAATAAATCACAAAACAACAAAACAGAGAACATACTAATAGACCAAAAGTCTGAAATCAGAAAAAACAACAAACAAAAAACAGACTAAAAGTAAATTATCTCTGATAACATACACACAATGGAAGTCCCCCAGATGAGGGAGCCAAAGGGCAGAAAACATATAAGAATACAATGTTGAAATCCTCTTTAAAAGAAAGCATACAGACTCTTGCAGGGTCTGCCACAGTGAAGACACCATCTCCTGATACATCCTAAAGAACCCACTGCACTCAGGGCATTTGGTCCCTCTGCAGGAGTGCAGAGCGGCCTGGGTGCACAGGTAAGGACAAATAAATAAATAAATAAATAAACAAATAAATAAATAAATCCAAACCAATAAACTCAACAATCTCCAACTAACATGAGTTCAAAATTTTTCCATCTGAATTATAATAAGTAAACTCCCACTACATCTATTTTCCACAGGAAGCAAAATGAAGAAAACCCAAGTACACTCTATTTTCTTATAAACCAATGGTATAGACATTGTAAGTAAAGTTCATACTCAACAGAAAGAGTATGTCACATGGCAGTACTCTCATGACAATGGGAAGTGCAGTTGTTCGCTGATAACGCCTAGGGAGAAGGAAATACTTACTTTGCTATAAGTAGTAAGTCTGATTATCCAATTCTTTATGCAGACTTTCATTACTCACAATAAAATGACTCAGCCTCTATGGACTATAATTTAAGATTTTATTCATACCTAGATGCAGAAATCTAGAGAATATTATGTTCACACTATTCAGTTCCATATGAGACTCAACACTGCTTCCAGAACAATATAGTAAACCTTGACCATTAATTGTCAAATAAAAATATTTTTCATAAATAAAGAATGGGGAAATATAGAAGAGTTACATATCCAGCACATAGGCTAAAAGTAAGATTACCAAGACTCCATTAATCTGGTAATAGATAGGGTTGCCTTGATTGCAACCTGGTCTAGTACCTTAGAAAAAATTCCCCATTTATTTATGAATTTTTTTATTTTGTTCCTTGTTCATACTCTTAGGTGGCCATATATAATTTTTAATAGAACTTAGGTCACATAAACTGAGACTAAGGAAGTRGAATATTTTAATAGCTTTACTTACAAGTTTCCTTACAATATAATTCCCAAAGTGCCTTAGTAGGTATATGCTATATTTACTTGCTGACTATTATGTTGTACTGACAGGAAACTTTTGGCTTGCCACTTTTTATGATTGTCTTTTGTCAACATCTTGGCCTCCTTTTTTCTTATTTTAATGGTGACTATTTTGAGGTTCTCTAAATCAATACCTTAAGTTCAGAAGAAAACATGTTTAATTTGATGTTTTTCAAAGAATTAACTTCTTCCTTAGGCTTTAGGGAATGATTTTAAGACAGTCTTATCATTTGCTACTTCTTATCACATATTACTATGAGCAACATTGAGTATGTGTTGGCTGCTCCTGCTACTTTTAGCAAGGTATTATAAGAAAAAGATGAGCTAAGGCAAAAATATGCCAATTTGCAAGCAGAGAAGGAAGGGGGTAGAGATTCCAGAAATTTGAGCTTCACAGCCTGGAAAAGCCAACTGCTTCTGCACCTCAAACAACACAAGATCCACTGCCTGGCCACTAAACCCTAAATTCTGCTAAACCAAATGCTCTATATTTTAGTGTCTGTGGTCATGGTGCTCCAATTTCAGGGACTGATTTAGTTAAGGTTAGGGCTAATATTCTAATGAATAGAGCTAAAAATACAAAGAGTTAAATAACATGAATTTCTAACTCTTGAAACACTCCTAAACTATGCAATCAGACACATGGCTGTCATCCACTTATTCAGGGACACATTCTTCTCCCACTGTCATATCCTATGAGCTACATTTGTAGGTCAAATGTGATGATGTCACCCAACTTCCTAACATCGGAAGAGAAAATAAGTCCAAGGAAGGTATCACTCAAAATGTAGATGAGAACTTGACAAATGGCCACATCTATTCACATGGGACCAGAAAACTGTAGTCCCAGAATAGCATTTTATTTTTAAGAAGAGGAGGTAATATTCAGAGACAAATCTCTCATCTCTAAATATAAGAATCTTATAGTAAATAATTATTTTCTGCTCAAATTATTTTACCTTAGAATTTTATTTTTCTTCTATTTATTAGTACATATCAATTATACAAAATCATGAGTTTAATTATGACATTTTCATGCATATATATGTGTATGTATATATGTGGGTGTATATGTGTGTACATGTGTGTGTGTGTGTGTATTCACATACCCATTATCCTCTCTTGATTCTACCTGTTCTCACTTATCATCCTCTTTCTTTTCCCAAATACTCCCTCCTGTACTTTTGGATCTTCAAAAAACGTCTGAATTCTGCTTATGAGAGAAAATGTGTGATGTTTTTCTAAGTTTGACTTATTTCACCTAACATAGTGATGTTGTGTTCTATTAATTTACTTGCCACACACATAATTTTGTTCTTCTATATGGCTGAATAAAACTCCATTGTGTATATGTACTACATTTTCTATATTCATTCATTTGTTGGTTGGCACATAGGCTAACTTGGTTATTGGGAATAGACCTGTAATCATGTGTTATATACTGACTTATTTCTCATCTCATATATATATATATATATATATRTGTGTGTGTGTGTGTGTATACATGTGTGTATATATGTATACATGCGTGTATATATGTATACATGTGTGTATACATATATACACACATATATTTGTACATAATAAGGAGTTGTATAGATGGATTATGCCTTTGAAGAATTGCACACTGAGCTCCTTAGTGGTTTTATCAATTTACATTCATTCCCACAGTGCATAAACGTTCTGTTTCTCTGTGATCTTATGTTTTCTTGATCTAAGTCATTCTGGATTCAGGTAATTTGGAAAAACAATGTTACCCTATTATCTTATTGAAAATATTTCAAATTAAATAATTGTTAGTTTATTTTTATGGAAATAACAGCATATGCATGTTCATGATCATACTTTTATATTATATTATTTTTTTATATCTATATAACAAATTACTACAAGTTGAACAGCTTGAAACAACTTACATTCATTATCTCAGAGTTCTTTGGAACAGAAGTTTGTTACAGCATGCAGGGTTTCCCAACTCAGAGGCTGAACTCCCACATTAAACTCTTCCCAGGAGGGCTGGAGAAGAATGTGCTTGCTAGGCCATCCTCTTGTTTATGTAATGTTGGTCCTTGACCTTGTTAGACCGAAGCGCCTCTCTTCTTGCTGCCTCCCATTGAAGGCCTCCCTCAGGTCTCAGAGGCCACTCTCAGGTTCCGTCAAGTTGGCCACCATTAATAGTTCACTAGGTAAATATGTGCATTTGAGATTAGTTTGTACACATCTTTCTGACTCCCCTGCTTTTCATCCAAGTGATGTAAATCAATATCATCAGTCTGAAATAGCATTATCCTTGAAAGCTCCTTGCAACACTCCTAAACTATGCCTAATTTCTTTGCTCATTTATTGACTGGCTGATTTGAGTGGATCTTTTGATAAAACTGTGTGATTTTTCATGACTGCCCTCTGAAAGACCCAACAARCAGCTGAAAGAGTCAGATGCAGATATTTATACCCAACCAATGGACTGAAGCTGTGGACCCCTGTGGTTGTATTAGTGAAAACTTCATTATCCTTGAAAGCTCCTTGCAACACTCCTAAACTCCCTCGATATTTGGAGCCACAGTAGATAACTTAAATGCACATTGATAGTTATAAAGCTAAATTTGTCTAAAGGAAAACATTCAGTTATATTTCCAGCAACCAGTATAATAACATATAGAATTTGAATTCAGGACCTTTGCTCACTCCAGTCAGYACCACTTGCTCCGGTCAGCCCAGCTCGCTTTGGCCTAAAGATTTATTTATTATTATATCTAAGTACACTGTAGCTGTCTTCAGAGGCATCAGAAGAGGGCATCAGATCTCTTTATGGATGGTTGTGAGCTACCATGTGGTTGCTGGGATTTGAACTCAGGACCTTCAGAATAGCAGTCAGTCCTCTTTACCACTGAGCCATTTCTCTAACCCAATCTTTTTTTTCTTTTTTACACTCCAGATTTTATACCCCTTCTAGTCCACCCTCTGACTGTTCCACATCCCATACCTCCTTTTCCCCATCCTCACCCCCTGTCTTCACAAGGATGTGCCCCCCACACCCTCTCACCTTCCCACCCCCCCACCCCACTAAACCTCCCCACTCCCTGGGGCCTCCAGTCTCTTGAGGGTTAGGTGGTGCTTCTCAGACTGTACCCAGACCTGGCAGTCCTCTGTTGTATATGTTTTAGTGATCTCATACCAGCTGGTGTATGCTGCCTGGTTGGTGTTCCAGTGTCTGAGAGATCTCAGGGGTCCATTTAATTGAGACTGCTGGTCCTCCTACAGGGTTGCCCTTCTCCTCAGCTTCTTCCAGATTTTCCCTAATACAACTACAGGGGTCTGCAGCTTCAGTCCATTGGTTGGGTATAAATATCTGCATCTGACTCTTTCAGCTGCTTGTTGGGTCTTTCGGAGGGCAGTCATGAAAAATCACACAGTTTTATCAAAAGATCCACTCAAATCAGCCAGTCAATAAATGAGCAAAGAAATTGAATTGACAGGTTTCAAAGGAAGAACTACAAGCAGCCATTAAATGTATGAAAAATTGCACATTGTCCTTGTATCAGAGAGCTGTAAGTTAAAACCGAGTTGATGTGCCAGCTTACTCAAGTCAGAATGGCCATCATAAGAAAACAAATAACAACAAATGCTGGTGAGGACACAGGAGAAAGAAACTCATGGTCACAGTTGGTGAGAATGTGAACTAGTACAGCTACAACAAAAAGCTAGTGTGTGATCCAGCCACAGCACTCCTGGGCAACCTAAGTCAGCATCTGTGTTTATTGTGGTGCTACTCACAACAGCTAGGTTCTGTAATCAGCCTGAAAGTCTGTCAACAGATAGATAAAGGAAATGTGCAATATAGGCATCATAGAGTTCTAGTCCGTAAAGAAGGATAAAATGGTGTCGTTTGTGGGAAAATAGATGAAACTGGAGAGATCACGTTAAATGAAATAAGCTAGGCTCAGAAAGTGAAAGGATGCTTGTTTTCACTCATTGGAGGAATCTGAACTTAAATGTCTGAGTGTGAGACAGAGAAGGGTGAGCTATGTGGAGGAAAGGGGAAAAGAAGAAAGGGTAATGAGGCTGTGAAATGTTGACACATCAAGTAAAAGTAAAGTGTATCTTAGTCTGTTCAGGCTGCTATTACAAAATGCCACAGACTGGATAACTTATAAAAAACAGAAATGAATTCCTCACAGCCCTAGAAGCTGGAAAACTAAGGTGCCAGCAGATGTACCATCAGGGAAGGACTGCTTCCTCCATGGCTGCAGTCATCTGCCATCACATGGCAAAAGGGCAAGGCAGCTCTCTGGGACCGCTTTTATTAGGACGCTAATCCTAATCATGAGGCTTCACTCTCAACACCTAGAGTCTCCCAAAGCCTGACCTTTTAAGACTACCTCATCAGGGGTTAAGTTTCAATGCATGAATTTGGAAAATACACAAACATTGAGCTCATAGTAGAGTGTGAGCAAGAGAGCAAAAATGTAAATCATGTCGCTTTTATGATACAACTGCATGTGCAGTTGTGTATGATATATGTGCAGTACGTTTCAAACGCTTTAAATATATTCATACTCTCTGAAACTAAAGGTAATGGTGTAGCAAGAAAAAATGTATAATAACGTATAACTTATATAATGAGCTTTCCTAAAACATTTAAAGTAGAAAAACCAACTGACCTTTGCTAGTTAACTGTATTTTTTAGATTTAAATAGACCCCCCAAACTGATAATACTTTCACTTGATAGGCTTTATCCTGGGGGCTTGAGGTAGGCTTGGATCTACCTGCTGTAGCCTTCTGTACTCTTTCACTCTGGACCTCTTGTTTGAGATGTGTGCACAATGCACACTCCCGGACTGTTAAATCTGTTGAAATATTCAGCCTACTTATGTTATAATTCAGAAATTGTAATTTATCATCTTGTTTTTGTATCTCATTTGTCTTACCTACCCTATATGGTTTTCTTTTCTGTTTTGAAATTTACTAAGTATTTCCTAATCATTTTATTTCTCTCCTTCAACTAGCATACATAAGAATGTATGCTAGTTGAAGGAGAGAAATAAGACATACATATATTGTATGTTCTTGGCAGTAACTGCCTGTTCTGTCTCTTCCTGTATCTTTCTGGAATGTGATCAGCGATAGTCATGATGATGTGTAAGGCAGACTCCCTATGCCCATCATGTAGGAAGGGAAGTATCTGCACTGTGATTCAGGCAATCTCTCTGGTGAGTCTCCTTTCCTTCAGGAAAAGCTCCTGGACAGGTTCCTTTGGCCTGCTCCATCTCTCACTAGCTTCCTGGAGCATGAACTAACATTGGCACTTATTAGACTTGTCAGCTCCTCTTGCCTACTTTCTCTAATCTATTTCCATTCTTAGACTCAGAGATTCCCTTAAGCCATGATGTCTTGTTGCAAATGGCATGACCTCAGTATAAACTAAATAATCAGTCTCAATGGCCAGAAAATGGCACATTAGAATTCCAAGTTCTCACAGATTGTACCAACTTCTGCCACCACACAAGCAATCAACCAGAAAAATCGATTGCTAAGCTTTTCCTACTCTCTGTTCTTATTATCTCTTGTTATCTCTATTCCTTCTTAGCTCTTTGCTTGCTCTAGTTCCTCCCCTTGATCACATGACAGAGAGTCAAACATCTTTTAGGTGTGGATAATAATAAGATATTGTCACATGCTGGGTTACTCTAGTGACGTAGCTGGCTCTGGAGCTCGGATTTAGTCTGCCCACACTAGACCCAAGAATATTTATTTAGATGCTTCCTTCCTCTAAAGTCTCTSCTCTGGGTCAGGCTGGCCACCAGGTTCTGTGACAGGGGGAAAGATAACAAAACAGAACAGCCCAGGAAAAAGGTACTATGTGCCTAAGAACAACTAAGTGGTAAGTTATTCCAGTAGAGGCTACTAATGGCTAAATGTAATCACAGATATTTGGCTCCCCGAACCATCCCCCTTTTTTTCTCTTGATTTTGTTTACTATCTTTGAAGTTTTGCTGAAATGTAAACTAATTCTCTCTCTCTCTCTCTCTCTCTCTCTCTCTCTCTCTCTCTCTCTCTCTCTCTCTCTCTGGATTTATAAGACCACAAGGGCATGTCTCTAAAAATTTTTGTAAAGTTCCAAGCAAAAATAGTTAGCTTAAAATTGTAACATCGAGTACAGATAATCTTTTTTTTATTGGATATATTCTTTATTTACATTTCATTTCCCTTTTTCTGGTTTCCCCACCCCCCAGATGTCCCATATGTCTTTCTCCCTCCCCTTGTTCCCCTATTCACCCCTTCCCACTTCCTTGTTCTGGTATTCCCCTGCACTGCTGCATTGGGCCTTTC
>BDUI01000461.1:33840-45498 GCA_002335545.1 Apodemus speciosus | reverse complement strand
ACAAGAAGGAAAAAGTGGACCCAGGTTCTGGAAAGGCCCAATGCAGCAGTGCAGGGGAATACCAGAATAGGGAAGTGGGAAAGGGTGAATAGGGGAACAAGGGGAGGGAAATAGACATATGGGACATCTGGGGGGGGGCGGGGAAACCAGAAAAAGGGAAATGAAATGTAAATAAAGAATATATCCAATAAAAAAAATAATATGTACCAATCAGTAGCCCCAGAGCTCCCAGGGACTAAACCACCAACCAAAGAGCACACACATGGAGGGACCCATGGCTCCAGCTGCATATGTAACAGAAGATGACCATTTCAGACATCAATGAGAGGAGAGACCATGGGTGCTGTGAAGGCTGGATTCCCCAAAATTAGAGAATGCAAGTCAGAAAATTGGAGGGGGGAGATGAGCAGGGGGTGGGGGATGGGATAAGGGGGTGTTGGAGGGGTGGTGTGGAAAGGGGATACCATTTGAAATGTAAATAAAGCAAATATCTAATAAAAAAGATAAGTTTCTAAAAAAATTAAAATTATTACAGTCACAAGCTGAAATTTTATATTTCCTTTTGTTTACTTTCCTAAACATAGATTTTAAAAGTACTTCTCATTGTGTCCAATAAACTAGTACCAATTTTGAACTCTGACTCCAACAGATGTAATAATGCCTGATACAATAGATTTAATCCTTTCAACAGCATGTGGTTGAACTGTTTGTTTCTCCTAGCTCTCCACACCCATTTCTAAGGAAACAACTAACTATTAATCTGATTCCATATATATTCTTATGTGCTATGAACAGGTACTCCTTCCTCCACCCTATAAAGCTGGAATTGTTAAGAGGCATTGATAGGAAGGAGCAGAAATAATGCACTGTGACTAGTTCATATATCTTAGATGCTAAGGCACCTTCTGAGCCAGGGTCTGAGCTTCCTGGTTTGCCTTTCCTGGCTTGCTTAACCTGCCTTCTTATAGAACCCAGGACCATCAGCCCAGGGATGGCACCACTCACAATAGATTGGGTCCTACTCATTGATCACTAACTGGGAGAGTGCCTTGCAGCTGGATCTCATGGAGTCATTTTACTAACTAAGGCTCCATCCTCTCTGATGACTGTAGCTTGTGTCAAATTGACACAAACCAGCCAATACAACCCCCTCTTTTTTCCTGGGAAAAGCTGGAATGAATCTTCTCTTCCATTTCACTCTTGCTTTTTTTCATGCTTGGGTACTACAACCTGTGTGGTTCTAATTTGATTTGCAGGTTAGGCAGCAATAATGTATGCAGTAGAAGTAAGGTGATCTATTATCATTTTCTGTCATCTCCCAGTGCCAGATCCACTATTTCTGAGTTGACTTGATTTGGGGAAGACAGGGTTGTTTAAGACACATTTCATTCCAATTTACCTGTTATCTCTGTGTTTAGAAGTTCAGATGCACAATAATCTAATAATAAGACGAATTTGGACATTTTTCTACTCAATTAACATTAAGAGAATTAATTTTCTCAAAGCAACAAATAGGTATCCATGTCTCTTGTGCTAACACAACAATAGACATTCAGGAAATTGTATTACTATTACAATATTATCAACATATGGCACATTTCAAAGACAGTTACCAAGATGATGTAAGATCAGTTTGGGACTCAGCTCTAAGGAAAGTTGAACTCTGAAAAAAAATTTTAGTTATGAAAAAAACAACTCCTCTTTTCTTTGTGTGTAAGTGGAATTGTGATACTGTTCTTTTTCCAAAAAAGATTATTAAAAAGCTACAGAGTGTTACAATCCTTTGTTTTATGAAAAGATTAATTGATAAGCAATGATACCATATGTATTTATGGGTATATAGTTTTTCATTTTTATGGACTACAACATTATCTGCTCCAAAAACATTTAAGCTAATGAATCATGAAGCAGTTGGCTGAGTTACACGTAACTCCAAATGGTCATATTTATTTTAACACCTGGAAAAAGTCAGGCTGCACACAGCTGGCTGCTAGCTTGTCACACATTCCTAAGTTTACAATTACTACTGGTGTTCTCAAACCAAGGAAATGACAAACAGTTGCAGGTGGCAGGACACTCTGGACGGAGCAGCTTTGCCCAGCAGGTCATACATGTCAATAACTTCATAAACTTTTACAAACAAGGGCAGTGTCCAAATATTATGTTAAAAGTCATTTAAACCATACTTTGAAGTTTTACAAAATGTACAAATGCTGATGCTTGAAATAAATCAATAAGTCAAAGAATACTAAAGAGTGCTGTTGAAGAAAAATTGATCTGTTAAATGAAGTCTAACTTCATATTCTACTTATATAATGAGGGCTTGTTCTCTATGATCTAGAGGAATTGTAACTAGTATCTCAGAGAAGGAAACCCATAATTTATAAACTCATTTTAGGTCTTACAATTATACAAGTTAAATTACCATGTTAAGTTTAAAATTTCTTTTATACAATTATGCTTGAAATCTTTAAGTATCATGTAAAGAATAATAAAAGGAATATTTATAAAGCACCACCCAGAAAGTACAACTGCTATTTCTAGCTTTAAGAAAAATATGTATAAGTATTTTTTGTATGATGTTTGAGTACCAGGAAAAGTAGTAATATTAAAAAAAATGCAACATACCAATTCCACTGAGCAATGTCAAATGAGTGTCACTCAGGATAAAAATGATGTAAAAGGTGTTATCTCTAACATATATATGCACACTTTACATTCTAATAAAATGTGATTTTTTTAAAAACTTATTCACTTTATATCTTGACTGCAGCCATCCTCCCTCCTCTCCCCCCAGTCCCACACTCAAATACCCCTCCACCCATTACCTCTTCCCCTTCACCACAGAAAAAGGAGTACCCACGGGCACCAACCCTGGCACATCAAGTCTCAGCAAGACTAAGAACATCCTCTCTCCACTGAGGCCAGACAAGGG
Source organism: Apodemus speciosus (assembly GCA_002335545.1). NCBI lineage: Eukaryota > Metazoa > Chordata > Mammalia > Rodentia > Muridae > Apodemus > Apodemus speciosus. The sequence continues at coordinate 42,563 of BDUI01000461.1, read as the reverse complement.
CATCCAAAGGCAGGAAACAGAGTCAGAGACAGCCCCTCACCCCCAGCTCCAATTGTTAGGGGACTCATATGAAGGTCAAGCTACACATCTGTTACAAATATGCAGGGGACCAAGGTCCAGCCCATTCATGATCTTTGATTGGTGGTTTAGTCTGTGAGCCCCCATGGGTCCAGGTTAGTTGACTCCATGCATCTTCTTGTGTCCTTGACCTCTCCAGCTCCCTGGTTTAATGTTTACATATTTTTAAGGTATCTTCTATAAACATATCAACAAATCATAAAAAACTTGGTTACCTATATGTGTTCTGATCTTTTAATTTTAAAACAGATGCCATAAATTCACATCACTAGTGTGTGTGTGTGTGTGTGTGTGTGTGTGTGTGCATATGATGGCATATGAATATATATGTACATATGTATGTGTGTGAGAGAAATTACACATACAGAGGCAGATGCTAGCAGCCAACCATTGGACTGGGCTTGGGGAGCAGTTGGAGGGTGGTCTGGAGGACCTGAAGGAGTTTACAGCCCCATGGGAAGAACAACGATGTCAGCCGCCCAGATACCTAGGACTCCCAGGGACTAAACCATCACCCAAGGGTACACATGATTCCAGCCAAAAATGTGGCAGAGGAATGCCTTGTCAGGCATCAGTGGGAGGAGTGGTCCCTGTTCAGGTGAAGGCTCAATAGATGACCTAACAAATGGAACTTGGGGGGTGAGGTGGCATAGGTCGGGTGGAGGGGCATATACTTGGAGGCAGGGGGTGGGAGGAGGGGTTGGGGGTTTTCGGGGAGGGGGGAAACCGGGAAAGGTTTTACCATTTAAGATGTAAATGAAGATTATACTCAATAAAAAAAGAGAAATTTTCTTATAAGAAGCTTTGATAAAGGAGATGTGTCTCTTGTAGATTGTTCCTAAGGAGAAATGACAGAAAGATTGACAGGGAATGCCTGTTGTTTAAAGAAACCCCTGATCTTTTGTAACCCTCAATCTAAGCCCCAGTCTTGATACTCCTTTTATCGCTACCTCTTCCCCTGAGCACTACTGCTCAATTGTAACCATGAATTCTTTTCTACACTGCTGGCAATGATTTACTTTTGACAATTTGTGTAGATTCATTCATTCTTCCAGGAGTATGCAAACAAACACCTACTGGTTAAGAGCTAGTCTCTGAAGCCAGCTATCTTCACTTTATATATAGGTTTTATGGCCCTTAGATTTTAGAAAAGTCAGCTAACATTCATCAATGCCCTTGCCTGTAAAATGAGTATACTCATCCACTTTGCAGATTGTTTGAATGAATGAATGAATGAATGAATGAATCAATCAATCAATCAATCAATCAATCAATTCACAAGTCCATATAAGTCACAATAAAAAATCTAGGTGTGATTGCTTAAATCTCCACATCCCAAGTCAGTGGAGTACCCTTTTCAAAATGATGCCAACACTGTAAGAAATATCTGTAGATACAGAAGGCTGATTTTTCTCATTTTCCATAAACATTATTTTGCTGATTTCTCTCCATTTATGACACACTTCCTTTGATCCTCCCTAGACTACAAAAAACTGCAGAAAGAACCAGAAAAGTTTTCAGTAACCTGACACTTTCAACCCTGGCAGAACATCCAGTTAGCAGTGGCTGCCCAGAGGCTTAGTATGGCGCAAGGACAGAGAGCCAATCACCAGGGGCTTGGCTACGAGGAGGAGCCATCTGAGACCTCCAGTAATCACTGCAGTCTTCACTTGATAGGAAGATGACTATTGTAATTACGATAATCAGAATAAAACACTTGTATCGCTTCGTGCTCTTTAGGTGGTTTACATGGGTTAGCACATTGAACACTCACACATCTACAAAAGAGCTACTAATATTGTTTAAGGACAGAGGGACCAACACCCAGCTCTGAAGTTTCAGAATGTTCTTTAAGTTTAAACAGTCCATATGCCTGGCATTGGTGGTGCACAACGTTAGTTCCCACACTTAGGAGGCAGAGGCAGGCAAACCTCTGTAAAGCCAGCTCCAGGCCAGCCAGGGGTCTGTAATGACAACCTGTCTCAAACCTCCATCCTAAAACAGTTCATGCAAAAGAAAATAGTTTTATATAGAGACTCATGTTGCCTAGCCTATGGCAGAAACCTGAGCGCATCATTTTCAGAACCTGAAACAAGATTGATGAAAAACTGACAATACCTGCAGACTAATTATTAACTTTCAGTATAACATTTGACAGTACATAGGAGAGCTGATTATGCCATAACTTCTTACTGCTCTCAACTTATGGCAATTAAGTCAATTTAATAAAGTAATTGTGGTATTAATTAATGTTTTACTTATAGTCCAAATGTTGTCCACCCTCCCTGTCCCCCTTGCAGGGGTCTTGCCCTCCTCCTGCAGTTCTTTTCTCCCTCCCCCTCCCCCTTATCTCTGAGAGTGTGACTCCCCTGGGTATTCCACCTCCATGGAAATAAAGAACATTACCCAACATCTATTCTTTATATATATATGTTGAATGCTATAGTTGTTATTGATTTATTACTAGATGTATTACTATATTACCAGTTTATTAGTTTAAATAGGTCCAGAACAGTAATATACAGCAATGTTTGACTTCCAGAAAATCCTTTCCCTATTTTCTATGGTGGCTCATCTCTTCGAGGCCTCAGGTCAACCAAATAGCCACAAAAACCTGAAGAATCCCCATGCCAATTCCTTCAGTAGACATCCACCAATTCTTTGATTTCCAGTGCTCTTCACAAAAGAGCATATCAACTTCAGGAAAGCTAACATCTCTTCTTTACTGTGATGATGTGATTAAAAGGTAGACAAAGTAATTATTTTATAATAAATATTTCACAATTCAAGGTAACATAACTCAACACAGTGACATCTGTTCTGAACCTGCCAAGATTCTCAGTATTTAAACTCATTGTTTCAAATGCCTTTGGCTTTAACACAGGTCACACTATTGATCCACCATCTACTGAGTATGTACTTTCGAATAATAGATGTTATAGATTTTTCTCAACAAATTCTGGTTAAAATTTTATTGTTTCAATCATCAAGTGTTAGCTAACTTTACCTGTGTAAAGTAGTATGAAGTAGTATAAAAAGATTCAACTATAATACAATGGTCATTTCATGATGATGTGGTGACTGGCAAGTTTTTCAGTGCTTATTACGTTCTAGTTATCAACCTACACACTAGGTGTTTACCTCCAGTATAAGCGCCAGGTGTCTACCTCTAGTATAAGCGCCAGATGTCTACCTCCAGTTCTGGGTTCTTCACCATTCTCAGCTGCAGAGGAAATTCAGGTCCTGAGAATCAGCAGCTAGTCCAGGGTCATAGCCTAGTGTGCATCCAGACATGCATTTGCCTGCGGTCAGAGTACAGTGCTTCCTAAACATGAAATGTCTTTTTGTCAAATTTAGCCACAGACAATGCTAGATTAAATAGAAATATTTTAAGAACTAATGAAATGGCTTGAGGTTGTATAGTTATGAAGCTGTTGCACTAGCTAATAAACTATATTTAACAATTATTCACTAGCACAAAAATATTCAGAAAATGGGCACATATCAAGCTAAATAGACCACCTCCATTTTATCAGATACAGATGAGACATTACTCCAGCCAATCTTCCCAAACACCAGCTTGCTAAATCACAACCCTCTTTAAAACTAGGTCTGGGGCACGTACAGAGGATGCGTCCAGGTCTGGGGCACATACAGAGGATGCGTCCAGGTCTGGGGCAYGTACTCAATGATGTTTCCAGTTGGTACATGGTTATTAGTTTCAGTTTCACAGGAGGGTGAGCATGAAGAGGCCACTTGAGTCTAGAAGTTGAAGATCAGCCTGAAGGGGACTGACAGTGCGTATGGAAATAGCATAGCAAAGTAACAAACATACCACACATTACAAGTGCTGATTAAATTATGGACGATTATGTCCTGATGAACCTGCTGTGAACTGAATAAGTCAAAGTGTTTTTAATGCGCCCAACCTCCCGAACAGCCTACCTTAGAAACTGCGGGCTGTGGGTTGCGAGTTGTTCCCGTCATGGTACTGTGGTTATGTGGGAGCTACATCCTAGGGCTATTGGAGGCGACWTGATCAGAAAACCAAATTTCAAAATAGTTTCAGTTGATGCTCATTGCTTCCATCCCTTAGTAAAGGATAGAGAGCACAAGTTATCATAAGAACTTTGTGTCCTCTTCATAACTATGGTAATATAGGATTACTACCTGTGATCCTGGCAGTTGAGAGGCTCAGGCAGGAAGATTGCAAGGCTATTCTGACCTACAAAGAAGACCCCATATAAAACAAACAAACAAATGAAAACAAACTAGGTATTTATTAATGTATGTCATTGAACTACTTTTGGAAGGTTCATGGCACTTATGAGAAATAAATACATCTAAAATCAGAAACAAACATCTTTGATGCTTCTTTTATACTACTTCATACTATTGCATTCTTTTAATGCATCAAGGTTCCTGGTTTATAAAATTATAGATTTTCAAGCCAAGATCATTATAGTGGTTTGAATAAGAACGGTCCTCATAGGCTCATATATTTGGATGCTTAGTCATTTGAAAGCACTACTTAAGAAGAACTAGGAGATGGAGTAGGTATGGCCTTATTAGAGAACATATATCACTGTGATAGGCTGTGAGGTTTTCAAAAGCCCATGCCAGGCCTTGTATTTCTCTTCTTGTTGTCTGCAGATCCAGATATAGACCTCTCAGCTACCTCTCCAGGACCATATCTGCCTGCATGCCACCATGTTCTGCTCCAYGATGATAGTGAACTAAACTAAACTAAATGCTTTCTTTTATAAGAATTGCTTTGGTCGTGGAGTCTCTTTACAGTAATAGAACACTGACTAAGACAACCCCCTAGTCTAAAAAAGTTCATTTTTAAAAGAAGAAATGGAAAAAGCTCCAAAAAATGTATAAAAATTGGAAGAATTTTCACAAGACTGTTCTGTGAACTAGTGCTAGAGCTGATCCTTTTCCTTCCTGGTGGCAAGTCCCAAATTGCCGTGCCCTGCCATCCATCATTTCTCTGTATCTCTGAAAGTATCTAATAATAACTACAGTATCGAAAGATTGTCACCCTGGGCAAAGAGCTCAGAAGTGACCATTTATACTTATTCTTAAATAAATATATTCATTCTCTCCTTATTGTGTGTGTGTGCGTGTGTGTGTGTGTGTGTGTGTGTGTGTGTGAGTGAGAGAGAGAGAGAGAGAGAGAGAGAGAGAGAGAGAGAGAGAGAGAGAGAGAGAGCTGCACATGGAGGTCAGAAGGCACCTCAGGTGTCATTCCTCAGGTTTTTATGTACTTTTTTTTGAGCAGGGTCTCTCACTCTCTCACTGGTCTGGCCTGGACCAGTTAAGCAAGTCAGCCTGTGAATCCATCTCCCTCATGCTGTGGGTGACTATGAACATTCTTTACATGTTCAGCTTTTGTCATGCACACTCTAGGGATAGAACTCAGGTCTTCTTGCTTTCAAGGAAAGCACTTTACTGACTGAGCCATCCCCCAAGCCCCTATGCAAGGTATACTCTTGACTGGATGACAACTTAAAAAAACTAATGCACAAAGTATAGATTTACCAGATGCCATTCTGTACAGTGTAAGGCCTCTTAGGATGGACTTCAAATAATGACATATTTGGTTACTATTGTAACTTATAGTACATTTTATATGTTATCCTAGCTGATGGTGCTTAACAATTATTAAAAATTATACCTTTTTATGGTATAATTTTCAAACAATATATGAAAGCACACTCATTTTTAAATAACAGCTTCATGGAGCTTTCGGTTTCTGGCTTAAATTGCCATGCAATAGTACAAACAAATCTCAAAAACATCATGTGTTATCAAACTGCCTTCTAAATATTTATGTTTATAGTGGTAGATTTGTTCTGCACTAAATTTTGGTTAAAGAAGTGTCTTTTTGGCAGTGGGTAGGAGCTAATGAAGATCCTTATAACTGATCAAGTGCTGACTGTAAGTTAGCCAGTGCTCAGATTTGGAGGAGTTGTCTGTATCAGTTTGCCCCTATGAAAGGCTCAGGACACAATGAAAGAGGACTGTGAATGTGACAGCTGTGAAGTCACCTTGCTGATGTGACAGGGCTGTTGCACACATCAACTCCCAGCAGTTCTGGTCACCTGTACCAGGCCAGCACAGGATTGAGCCAGTCTAAATCCAGGATACTGGGAAGGGGACACACCCTTAGCTGATGATGCACTGGCAGTTGATGAGTTAGCTGCTGGAAGATTGTTCATGCTCCAATGGATGGACCCACACCTGTGCCAATGAACTATTCTGAATGTATCTCTTACATTCTAAGAGATTAGGAGTTTTGTTAGACATCACAGCCAAAGTACTAATAGTACACCTTGAAGTCACTTAAGATTTACAAGTGTTGGTCTCCTGTGTACTAAACTACTCAGCCTGCCTTTAAGAGAACAATGTAACAACCACCCTCACTTGCCTAAGATTTCCTATGTAATCAATGTTTACAGCCTCAGCTAATACATAGATGCAATTTGAAGTAATATACTCTTCATACCCTAGATCCAGAGAAATGCATGCAMATCATTTGCTGAAAGCAGCAAACACAGAAGTTGAAAGTAACTTCCTAAAGTCTACTGTAAAGTTTGAAAGAGATCATTTATTGGTTGATAAACAATGATATTTATTTTCTGGATCAGTCAGAGCCAGTTACTTAATTTCTTATAAAACTCTGTTAAAGTCTTCTGTAAGGTATCTTATTCCTTCTCTGTGTGACACTTTTTATGCTGTACAATAAATACAGAGTGAAGTCTTTTGTTATGGAAAGACAGACCACTTAAAGATAGACAGACATTACTCACACATAGCTCATACAACATAGACACACATAGGGATACACACATAGGGATACACACACACACACACACACACACACACAAACACACACACAGGGACCAACAGATTCACAAGAGAGCCTTCAGGTAGGCATAGATTCAGACAACAGATGACAGAAGACACTGGCAGAATAGAATGGAGAATTCATGTCTGGACTCAGTTCTCGCTCAAATGTCTCTAAGGGGGAGTGCTTTCATTTCTTTCCTTTATGTGACAATGGTGCTGTATTGGTAACTAGAGTTACTCGGTAATGTGTTATAAATAATCTGTGCACACAGCCGTGTACATAGAGACTCAGAGAATTTTCAATGACTATACAAATATATTGGCAAGAGACATAAGGGATTACTTATAATCAGTTTCTATGGATAGGAACTCAGGAACAGCTTAGTTGGTACCAAGCTGAGCTTTGGTCTCCTATGAAGTTGCAAGTCATCTCAGCCAGAGCCTGAGCCAACTGAAGGCTCACTGAGGCTGAGGGTTAGCTGGGAAACAGTTCACTCGCTCGGCTTTCAGTAGATGGCACCTGATCTGTGCCACCTCTTGACAACAGTCCTTTATAGATATGAATCTTGGCATAAAGCTTCTCTGTGTCTTCCCAACATGTCAGCTGGCTTTCTCAAATTCAATACATTAAAAAAAAAAAAACAAAGAAACCAGCAAACAAATCCAGAAACCTGTGTATAACCATTATTACAACCACATAAAGCATGCTTCTACCACCCAAACCGTTCCTTGGATGTCTTTGCCATCCACCTCCTGGTTGCTGGTAACCACAGAAAGTCTTCTATGACAGCGACGACCTTCTACTTTCTACAACTTTTAACTGCAGTTTAGTGACATGTAGCTCCTGCGTAAGTTCCTTTGACTTGCATGATGTTGTTGCGAGGTGTGTCTCTTGTATGTTGTAGTCAATGATTGCTTCTTCTTGCTAGGTAGTACTTTCCACTGTATTTTGTGGTTTGTAAACCACAAAAATTATTTTTATAAACCACAAAAATAATTTTTAATTTATTTCTTCTGTTTTTTCTATTACAATTACATCTCCCATTTTCCTTTCCTCCCTCCAAGCTCATCTCTCTTTCAAATTCATGTCCTTTTTTCACAAACTGTTACTGCATACATTCACGTATATGTATACACATACACACATTCCTTAATATGTAAATACAGCCTGATTAGTCTATACAATGCTATTTATATGTACACTTATTAAACAAACTCTATTAATAAAATATTTTCTTTTCTCTCTTGTTATCTGAATACTATCCAGAATGATGGTTTTTGCATAAAAATCCTAAAATATCACTATCTAATCTTTAACAGAAAATGTTTAATAAYGCTTGAGTAGCAAAATAGTCATGGTCTTGGACTTTCTCAAAGTCTACCTTATAATTACTGACTCAGAGTCCAGATTTTAATAAAGTTATAGCAAACTGTAGCATATCATTTTGAAAAGCAAACATTGGGTCACATGACTAACAAGAATACAACACATATCGCATAGTAAAATGTGTGTCTATTGTGTCTATGCATAGTCATAAGCATAATACAGTYATAGAAGTGTTTAACTTTCAGAAAATTACTACCATCTAAAACAAACAAAAATGTGGCAATAGATACATGTTAAACATTCTAATTTTTATTTAAAATATTTTTATTATAAAGTGTCTTTAAAATATTGGAATATAAAATCATTTCCAAGAGCTCTTGTCAAAGCATTTTTCAAAAGAGCAAATGTACAAAAGAAGTTATCAAGAAAACAAGTGCTTGTTCTGCCTCCTCCCAAGGATGAG
>BDUI01000460.1:190568-203935 GCA_002335545.1 Apodemus speciosus | reverse complement strand
TCCAGTTATCGGGTTTCTGCACAAGGATCTCTTTTGAGTGGGCCATCTCCCTAGCCCCTAGGTTTTTTTGTTTGTTTTTTTTTAACTATTTTTCTTAAACAGTTTTAGTGAGGTGTAATTTACATATTGTACAATTTATCACTGGCAAGGAAAAACACACCTGTCACTTCTAGCTGTGCAACCTGAGTTCTTTTCCAAGTTATCTAATCAGGCGAAGCCCAGATTTTGGAGCCGTGTGTGTCACGCTATGAAGACTTGGCTGACTTAGAACTTACAGAGATCCTCCTGCCTCTCCCTCCGGATGGCTAGGATTAAAGGAGTGCGTCACCTCGCCCATCTGGTGCATTTTTAAAGCTTAAGGTCTCTTCCTGCTCCCTCTCGGGACAGAGCTATAGGCAGTAAAAAGGTCAACCACCAGGAGTCGCTGCTGCACCGGAAGCCAGTCTTCGTTGCGCCTGCGCGGATGCGGGCACGCGGCGTTCTCTAGCCCCGCGAGTGCGCGCCTTCCACACCAAGTGCGCCTGCGCGGAACCCGTAGTAGTCCTTCTCGCGCCGGGCGCTTGTCGCTCGCCGGCGGCCATGGGAGAGGCCGAGGTGGGCGGCACGGGCGCCCCAGGCGACAAGGGCCCAGGCGAGGCAGCCCCGAGCCCTGCTGAGGAGACGGTGGTCTGGAGCCCTGAGGTGGAGGTGTGCCTCTTCCATGCCATGCTGGGCCACAAGCCTGTCGGTGAGCGCCGCGCCGCGCACCGGCGTGGGGGTGGGGCGGGACAAACCGTCGGGCGGGCTGGCGGAGCCTGCGACCCCGCACGGAACGGGACCTCCCACTCTGGGGTGTCCTGTTAGTCCAAGAGTCCATGACTTTCCTGCCCGAGAAGCCCTCTCCCTGGGGACACTGATGACTTCCCTGCCCTTGAGACACTCCTACCCCAGGGAACGCCTCCATTCTCCCCGCCTCTGCAGCCCCCTCGCCCTGGACCCGCCTACTATACACCCTGGCCCCTGGAACTCCCACCCGCCTTGTGGCACCGCTCTTCCCCTTTGACAYGTGACTCCTGCAACACTTGCACCTGCGGTTTGCACACTCCTGCCCCTCCTACACCCGTGTCCTCCGCACAGAGGTGCTGTCCTAACTAACCCTCAACCCACTGTCCTGCCTCTCAGGGGTGAATCGACACTTCCACATGATTTGTATCCGAGACAAGTTCAGCCAGAATATTGGGCGCCAGGTTCCATCCAAGGTGATCTGGGACCATCTGAGCACTATGTACGACATGCAAGCACTGGTGAGTTGGATCTTGGCCTGCCCATTTGGGGGCTGAAGGTGGAGTCAAGTCCCAGATCCTATCAGCTATTGTACAGGACAAAGCCCATTTCTCACTTGGGGTTTTGTATGCAGAGCAAAGGCGAGCTCAAAAGATGAGGCTCCTTCCTCAGGAAAGCTCAAATCCTGCTGTGAGAAGCACAAACTAGTGATGATCACTGACTACTTTTTCAGGGCACCTACTTTAGACTGGGTGGCACAAAAAGCATCAAGGAGATAGTTGAGGTCTGAGATGACCAAGATGCCTCAGCCACCATAAAAAGCAGCAACAGGGTGCAGTGTCGGTATTGGGGGTTCCAGAGTCCTTTGAGAATCTGTATACTGTGGGAGCCAGACTGTTCCTCTTCAGAGAGCCTAGAGATAGCTGTGTCTAATGGGTAGCTAGGTAACTGGTWTGGAGAGCTAGCAGTGTCTGACRGGTATGCAGGTAACTAGTAGTCACTGTTTGTCTGTAGTGTCTGGCAGGTAGTGAGACTAGGTAACCAGGATGGGTGGGGCTTGTATGTGCCTGTGGTTGATTGTGGTACCCCTGGATACATTGTCCTAGCAGGAGTGTTACAGTGGTGAGCCAGGTCAGGTCCTTGTGTGCACATCAGCAGAGCTGCTATGTCTCCAGGGCGCTCTCAGTGGCATGAACCTAGTCCTCTCCTCTGGTTTTGTTTGGCCGATGCTAGCCTGGCCCTCCTTAATCATCTGAACAGCCCAGCTGAGGTGGRCTCTGCAAGCTGGAGCAAGGGTCCCCACCAGCTCGGAGCCTCCAGCTTGCTCCTCCTCCATCTTAGCGAGCTGAGATCCTGTTTTCTGTTTCTTGAAAATACAAAATGCTTTGTGCCGGCAGCACGAGTCTGAGATTCTTCCATTCCCAAATCCAGAGAGGAACTTTGTCCTTCCAGATGAGATCATTCAGGAAGTCCGAGAAGGTGAGACTCGGCCACCACCAGGGCTGGGAATAAAAAAAGCCTCACCAGGCCAAAGGTGGGGAGGTCTGGGGCCTCCAGGGAGGTGTAAGGATCCTGCTCAGACCATGCCTCCGGTGGCACCTGGGAGGTTTTGGGAGCCAAGGGCTGGGGAGAGCGGTGCTCAAAGGCAGTCTCCTGATGGATGCCGTCTCATGATGGACGCCGAGGCCTGTGTGGGCAGCGAGAATCGGAAGCAGTCATGGCCAGACCGTCCCCCAGCGCTGGCCACCACCGTGGGTTTCCAGTGAACGGCAGCTGTCTCCTCCACAGGAAAAGTGGTCATTGAAGAAGAAATGAAGGAGGAGATGAAGGAGGATGTGGACCCCCACAGTGGGGCTGATGATGGTGAGTGTGAAGTGCCCTTTGGAGCAAACATGCCTCTCCCCAGTCTCCTCACCTGCAGGCCAGCCTCAGACAAAGTGAGGTCTGGAAGCCATTGAGTCAGGAGTAAATGAATGGTCACTTAAAGATGATCTCAGTGCAGGTCATCTTAGKCAGGAGGGCCTCTGAAGGCCAKGAGGAAGGAACCAAGGCCAAGGCTGGGAGCCTCTGAGGGCCATGAAGGAAGAGGCCAAGGCTGGGAGCATCATGTGGGYTCAGGCAGGAGACCCCATTGGGAGACTAGGTTTCTCTTCAAGCCCAGCTGTATGGGCACTCACCCAGGGGAATGTACTAGGTACAAAGCCCGATCGATGTACATCTGATTTCTCTAGCTGAACAAGAAAATGAGATGAGTTTCTGTTTATTCTATTTTTAGCCAAATGATTTTGTTTCTCAGTTTTTTCATCTTCAGGGAGCTTGGGGAAAGCATTAGAAAAATCCAGCAAAGACAAAGAGAAGAACTCCTCAGACTTGGGGTGCAAAGAAGGGGCAGACAAGCGGAAGCGCAGCCGGGTCACTGACAAGGTCCTGACTGCCAACAGCAATCCCTCCAGCCCCAGTGCTGCCAAGAGGCGCCGCACATAGACACCTCAACCTCAGGTGGCCACAGAGATGCTCCAGCTTCTTGTCTTCAGGTCCCTGGGTGAATGTGGCCATCCAGCAGAGATGCTAGTGGGGCTTCTGCTGTGTCATCAGACCTCCAGAGCACCTGATTGGTCCAAAAGACCAGCAAGACCGGTGTCCACTCTGCTGGATGGCGAAGCCTCTGAGCCYGCCTCTTGCTTTCTCCTGGTTGGTTCCCTTATGCCCACAGCGTGTGGAGAAGAGCAGGTGCATGGGGCCAGAGGACCGAGAGTCAGCCAGCAATAAGACATCACCTCACGCCCTCAGGAGCCGCGCATCCTCCCCGGGTGCCCAGTCTTTGCATCTGCTTTTCCTGTAAGACTCCATTGTGCACTGGCATCCAGAGAAGGTGTCTTTGGAGTTCATACAGCACACACTGTGCACAGAAGGCCTCCCCCATCTGGGAAATAGAACTGGATATTTTGCCTCATTCACTTGTACTGTAATAGTGTATATAATTTAGTTGGTATTTCACTATTTAATTTTTAAGAAGCCTATTTTACTAGTGTTTTGTATGAAGAAAAATACTGCAGAAGTTAAACTTGTGATGTGTTTTTTTGAGCTGTTTTGTTTTAAGGTAACTACTGAGATATGTCTGGCTGTTTTTATATGCCAGATACAGAGAATTTCTAGCGGTTATTTTTGTAATTTTAGTAACTTGGAAAAGACCAAATAAAGGGATGGAACAAAGGAACTGCCATCAGGCTGGAAAGCCAGTGTCCTGATGGTTGAGGTACATTTTCATTTGCAGACTATTAAAGCATTAAAAAACAAAAATTATCTTGGGAGTTGTATGATTTGCTACTAAAATAAGTTGGTTTTTAAATTTTTCCTACAGAGAAAAGKGTCCCCCACTCCAGGATTCATAATCGTAGAGTGCACTAAGATGACTTCTTGACATCACTGGATGCAGTAAGGTTATGAGCCTTCATCAGAGACTTGGAGGAAATCCCACACCTAACCCTCAACCCCAGCCTCAGCCTACCTGGCTGCTGCCTATTGTCCCTCCATAGCCAAGTCCAGCGTTGGGTGGGGTGGGCACAGTGTACTGTCCAGACCATCTTGACTGCTGCCTGTGATGAAATCCCTGCTGCTATCGGCAGGGTCCCAGGCAATGAGAACTGGCCCACTGTTGCACTCCAAGCTGGCCTATACCAGCCACTTCTAGTCAAGGCAGTTGGGTCACCATAAACGTACCACTAGACCCAGCTCCCTGGCGCAGAGAGCATCTTGAGTTGAGCTCACCTAGTCTGGCCTGTTATTTTCTAGGAACGACCAGCAGTGGGAGGTCTCTGGTCTCTTTCTGTAGAGCCTGGACAAAGTCATAATTCAACAACTCCCTGCCTCCTGGAATTGGGCAGAAGGTAAAGACCTGCAGCCCCTGAGATGAAGTGGCAGCACTGTAGACTGTTCAGACCTAGACCAGTGCTTGTGTACTCAGTGCAAGAGACAGGGATAGCAGTGTCAGAGAGTGTTTTAGGAAATGACTTAGGGCTACCCCATCCTGTCCCTACCCAGTGTCCACTACTAGAGGCTTGTTTCGTGGAAACCTAAGTGTTGAAACCAGCAATACAGAGAAATAGGGAGCAGATGGTGATGACCCTGACGAGCAATATGTGATGATCAGGACGGCAGTCCTCTCTGGTCAGGCTCACTCTTCTAAACCCATCTGAAAGAGCAATCCAGGGGCATCAGAGCATGCAGGTGGGCCCGGTCAGGGTGTTTGCCTTGAGTCTATTATTTTCCATTTGTTCCCCAACAGCCCAGTGTCCCAATCTGAACTCAAACCCGCTGCCTTCCTGAATTGTTCTGACCTTGTGGCTCACAGGCATGTCCCTATGCTCCTACGAGATGTCACTGACCACTGGGTCTACAGCTACTGCACTAGCCCCAGGCAGCATGGCACACTGCCTCTTGCAAATATTACTGTCAGCCCATGGCACGTCCATCTTTCAGCTTTCTAGGACAGTTGTGGGAGAAGGGGTGTCCACCCAAGGGACAACCCTGAATTGTCCCAAGCACCCACTAACACCCCATGCATGGCTTCCCTATCTAATGGCATTTTAACCAGGTCCCAGCCTGAGTATGGTTGGTTGGTGTCAGAAGCAGTGGGGCAGAGATCAGAGACAGCCACTGAGTTTACATTTTTATTTATTTAACGAGCATATGTTTTTCTGTGGGTGCATATGTGGAGATTAGGGACAGCTTTCAGAAGTCAGTTCTTGCCTTCTCCTATCTTGGTCCCAGGGACTGAGACACCCAAGCCTCCACAGTAGCCCATCAGTCTGATTTTGGTGGCTTCTGAGGTCCCAACTCAAGGAGTTGCTAGGGAACTAACAGATCGTAGTCTCTGTTACATACTGGATGTTGCTAAAGACAATATATTTTTACTTTGAGATTCCCGGAGTATTACAGGTACACACTGGGTCAAGAAGTAAGGCCACACTTGAAGGTCATATCCACATATACATATAAGCCTGATTAATATTCCTGGAAATATGGCTATATAAAAGGCATATTTTCTCTATGTAGGCAGTCTTCAAGCAAATTTTGTCAACTGTCCTAGAATTCAGAACTCTCAGCTGGTGAGAAACTTCAACCATGTTGAATGAGGGTCCTTGCCCCTGCCAGCCACCCATGTCTCCTTTACTCCCCACTGCTAGCTTATGTTACATTACAAGGTCAAGTTCATGGCAGTAGAGCCCACCTAACATCCAATGGCTACCTAGCCACATGAGCCCGGAAATCTGCGGTGGACAGGCGTGGTACAGAACTCACAAAGCAGAGGGAGTGTGGAGATGGCTCAATTGCTATTTAAAAAAAAACAAAACAAAAAAAAAGCCTTACTAACAGTAGAACCTGCGTTTGATTACCACCTTGAAGCTGGGCTTGGTGGTGTGCACCTGTAGTTCCGGTGCTGGGGAGGCAGAGACAGTAGTGTCTGAGGGATTTGTTGCTTAGCCAACCTCATGTAACCTATGAACTCCAGGTTAAGTGAGAGCTCCGCTCGGAATGGAAGTGTGGACAAGCCGCTGAGGAAATACTCAATACCGACCTCTGGTGTCCTTGGGCAACCAAACACATACACAAAGTGAGCTAGTATGGACACAGGGCAACCAGGAGGACTGCAGTTAGGTCGACAAAGATCAGGAACCTACACCCAGCCAGTCCTCTTGGCTATCAGGAAGAGAGGAGCTTTCCCGTAGGACTGAGAAGCCTCCACTCCGGACAATCTGCAGGAAAGTGAAATCTCAAGGGGGAGGACCTAGGGCTGAGTCCGAGGTGGTGCGTCTTCCCGAAGGGGATAGAGGTGGGGATCCCAGCGCACAGCTTCCAGGGGTTGTCCTTCTCCAGGACACWGCTTCGTTCGCGCCTAGCTCCAAGCGTAGCTGCCTTTGCGGGGGGRGGGGGGGGGGAATCCGCGCAAGGGCGGAAACTGAGCGGTGGGCGGGACCTGGCGCCGCCCCGCCCCCGCGCTTCCTCCTCTTTCACTTTCCTTTCCGCGGAAAGCGGGTCCTGCCTGTCTAGTATGGACGACCCGGACCGCGATTCCACCTGGGAGGACGAGAGCGAGGAGGACGGCGAGGATGGCCAGGCGGATGATACGACCGATGAGGACACGGGTGACGATGACGGCGACGCGGAGGAGGCACGGCCAGGCCTGTTCCAGGTGCGGCGCAGGAGGACGGGAGGGCGACAGGACAACGCCAGGCCGTGATCGCCCGGCCCAGGCTACTATGCCCTGGGGGGCGGGGGGGGGCGCCGGGCCCAGGCTGTGGCAGACAGAGCGCTGGTGACGTCAGGGAAGCGACTGATGGGGGTCGTGCGTGGGTGACGTCAGAGCGCGCCCCAGGGCCTTATCCTGCGTGGGTGGCCTTTCCTCGGGTTGCCCTCCCTCCCCCCACCACTCTGCCCCCACCCCACTGCAGACAGCGTCCACCGGCTTGGAAATGACCCCGGCCTAGGACGCCAGGAGCAGGCAGGGGTCTGTCTGTCTGCCCTTAGCTCCGGTAACTTTTGTTGCCGCCAGGAGCATGTTCCCGTTACACTTTTGTATCAGGCAGCATGTAAGCCTTAGTGGCATTCTGTAAGACGCACTGGCCTGCTTATAGCTCTGATTCCAGGTGTGACAGCCTAGAAAAAAGAGAGAGGATTATGACCCCAGAATCCATTCTCCCCATTGCTACCGTCTCTAGTTGTCTGCTATTTATGGGAAAGCAGCCCAGAATCTGGAGGAGTTCTCAGGCAGGCCAGAGCTGGCCTCTGCCAGACCACATTGGGATAAAGCTGAGGCTGGGTAGTTAGGTTTATAGTGCAGGCTCAGGCTCCTCCTGTGGGTGTTTAAGGCCTTCCAAAAGCTCTGATAGAATTGCTGTTTCTCCACAAAATCTCTTAGATCCTACCTGAAGCAGTAGTCGCTTAAGAGCCTATCCCAGGCCCAGTGGCACAGTATCTTTGTCACATTGGGCCTGGGAGAAGCAGGGGTTTACAAAGACGAGGCCTCATTCACCCATCCATCAGACCCATCCGGAGTTTTCTAGGTGTTTTGTTTTGTTTTGTTTTTTTATTGAGGCTGTGGCTGGTAAAGTAGCTCCCCTTGGGGATCCAGCCCAGTGACCATTCATAGAATCATAGAATCATAGAATCATATCATACTTAGAGACTGGGGCTGGAGGGGGAGCATGTAAAGATCTTGGACCAAAATGAGGTTGACCAACAGACCAAGGAGGAGATGCAACTGGGACTTAAAGACAGAAGAGCATCATCCACACACCTTGGCAGCGTGCAGACTAGCCTGGGCCAAGACTCCCTACAGAGGAAAATCGAGTATTGAAAGTTGCAGAGGTGGTTGCTGAGGCTATTCTAGTTCCACTGTCYGTGTTCAAATGGAGGGATGTTTCTCTGGTGTCCAGATCTGTCTTCTCAGAACCCTTGGYGGGGGACCAGAAGGAGAAGAAACAGAAACACCCATTTCTCTTGTATAGAGCTCAGTGGTGGTTGGCCCAAACCATGCTGCCTTCATCTTGGACACTTTCCAAGTACCTCATCCCTTGTATTCTCTACCCAGTCTAGGATGACAGGGTACCGAAACTGGCGTGCTGTGCAGGACATGCAAAGATACAGGCACAACTACCCGGTAGGTACATGTGGCCCCTGACCGAAAGTCACAGCCCTTTCCCCAAATAGAGCATCCCCTGGCCTTCTGAAAATCCAGCTTTGGGTTCTTGGGTGTGTCCCTCATTGTCTAGAAGACAAGCCCATGGTCRGTTCAGATCCAGCCCCTTCTAGTTGAGCATATTGCCTGACCTGAGCCTCAGAGCCTAGCTTTAAAATGAGGGTCTATCTTCAGCCTCCTGACAGAACAACAGGGCTCATTTTCAGACCCTCTCCTCTGTACCCATGAGTTAGTTACTGGCAGTTCCTGTGGTATTTTTGAGGTACAAAAGGGGAGCTACCATCTGTGGGCTCTGTTGGTGGGGAGATGAAGGTAGTTTTGTCCCCCAAACCTACCCTTGCTCACAGAAAGGCACCCAAGCTGAGCTTTGGGATCTTGAACAGCTGTCCCCACTCCTGACTGCATGAGTCTGAGGGCTCCTCAGAACTTGTTTCCCATGAGTCCTCAGCCATCCTTTCCTCTGGCTCTCCAGGATTTGACAGATCAAGATTGCAATGGTGACATGTGCAACTTGAGCTTCTACAAAAATGAGATCTGCTTCCAGCCAAACGGTACCTGCCCCTCCCTGCCCCAGCACCTTCTGCCCTTGGCCACTTGTCTCGTCTTTGACGACCTGCTTCAGTCTGCCTGTTGTCCTCAACCCTAACATGGCCCCGCAGTACCTGCTTCAGAGGATTGGAGCTTGGATCTTAGGATATTAGCTTGAAGGGCCAGAGAGTAAGTTTTTGAGGTTATAAATGGTGCTTTTTCTGTGTATCCCAAGCTGGCCTCAAACTCAGGATCTTCCATCTCAGCTTTCTGAGTGCTGCAATTGTAGGCAGGCTTGTGCCACCRTATATGTTTCATGACATAAAAATTTGAAACTAAGCGGAGTTTCATTGGYRTTTGTCACATCCATCCATTCACATAGTTACTCTTTGATATAGCCTGGAAAAGGCTGTGTGTCTACATAGCCCAGTTGTCTGCCCTCTGGCCCTTCAAAGAYACCTTCCCTAGACCATGCTCCATGCTCGTCTCTGTGGGGATTTCTCTTGAGCACAGAGCTTCCTGGATGAGAAGATATATGTCTCAGAGAGGAAGTGTTGCACCTCTTACCTAGTTACCTAAAACTCGTGTGTTCTTATATCAGATGAGCTATGGATAGCTCTGCTGAATCCTTAGGACCCTAAAGAAATTGAGGGGTAGGCAGTGATTTGACAGCTGTCCTCTGAGCTATGTCAAGGTAGCCACTGTGGCTGACTTCTCTCCATGGGTGTCCAGGCRCTCTCATTGAGGACATTCTTCAGAACTGGAAAGACAACTATGACCTCCTGGAAGAGAATCACTCCTACATCCAGTGGTGAGTGGGACTGAGTGTTAGGGAAGCGGGGCTGGGCACCTTGGCGGGAGCTCTCAAGCCACGTCCAGGTTCAGATGAGTAAGGAAACACTTCTTCCTTTCCGTGAGCCTATATGTATATGACAGGTATGGCATGCATACCTCTAGTTAGTGTCCCTGTTGTTGGGCCCTATGGGGGCTATTGTGCAGAGGTCTGTGGGCAGGCTTTTATATCCYGGGAGGAGCTGGAGCTGGAGCTAGACTACATCTGATTTGGTTTTTAGCAGGACGTAAGTGAGGTACCACAAAGCAGACTCAGAAATGATGCCATTTCCTGGCAAGTACATCCCTTGTTTGAGGACAACCTACTGAGCTGCTCCTAGTATCCTCTTGTCATGGAGTTCATTGTGGGAATAATTCTGCAGGGCTAATAACAAGAAAGAACAAACCTTGAATCCCTAGGAAGGAAAGCTCTGGCCCCCACAAGTGAAAGGCACACTGGTCTCCGCATTGTGACTTTTCCACCACACAGCTCACTGAGCACGCAGGCTGGGGCCCCAAGCAACTGTCTTACCCACTCTCAGCTGACTGTCATCCTCACCCAGTTTCTTGGGTAGGAAAGGCTAGCTAGCTCCTCCCAGAGATGAAAGAGTGGCACTGAGTTMAAAATAAACGAGTTGCTGCCTAGCACTAAAGTGCCTGTATCCTCGCCATCTTCTCAGGCTGTTTCCTCTGAGGGAACCAGGAGTGAACTGGCATGCCAAGCCCCTCACACTGAAGGAGGTTGAGGTAAGAATTCCTCCTACACCAGAATTGGGGAGGGAGGAGAGCTATCCATGCCTGCAGTCATCCTGAGACAATGCCTGTGCTGTCTCAGGCCAAAAGAGCCCCATCCCACTTTTGGGGTCCTCAGAGAAAGGAAAAAGGAAGCCAGTTCTAAGAGACTAAGCAGTAGAGATAAGGGCTGGGAGGTCCCTAGACATTAGCAAGGAACACCTTGTGGCAGGTGGCTCAGGGTAGAGGTGGCCTCTCGGAGAAGAAAGCTGGAGAAGTGTTGGGGTTGTCTTACCCTCAGGCTGAGTCAGGGTCTAAGGGAAAAATTACCCTACCTGGTACCCAGGGTCCCACCCAGAACTCCTTGGGAACAGTGATCAGYGGGCCACCTGAGTCCCAGGGGATTGTTTTCTAGGCATTTAAAAGCTCCAAGGAAGTCAGAGAGCGTCTTGTCCGGGCCTATGAGCTCATGCTGGGCTTCTATGGGATCCAGCTTGAGGACCGGAACACAGGTGCCGTGTGCCGTGCACAGAACTTCCAGCCGCGCTTCCACAACCTGAACAGGTAAGGGCRGCTCTGCTGGCTTCCTCCCATCCTTATGGCTCCCTTTAGTATGGGGGGCTGGGTTTCAAGCAGAGAGGTCTAATACAGGCTCTGAGGCCTGCTTTACCCACAGGGTRTAGGTGCTGCCATGTTGTAGGGGTTGTGGGATGATGACCAAACAGTTCCTTGGCTTGGGAGAGTTTGATCCCCTCCATCCACCCAGAAAGCAGAGGCAAGGGAGATCTACAGATGGCATAGTCACTGTCTGGGTCTGCCAGGATGTCAGCTCTTTCTAGCTTTCAGCAATGTTTCCCAGACAGGAGTCCATGGACTGGGCCATCTCCCGGGACTTGCAGAGCCTGTCCACAGGTCAAGGGTATCCAGGTCATTTTCCTAGGTGGGGCCCTGAGAAGACCCTAGAACTTTGAGATGGAGCCGACTGGGGATGCCTTGGCCAGATGTGCATCCCTAGGGCTGGGTCCACCCAACCTCCTGTCACCTCCCTTCACAGCCACAGCCACAACAACCTGCGTATTACACGCATCCTCAAGTCGCTGGGCGAGCTGGGCTTAGAGCACTACCAGGCACCGCTGGTCCGCTTCTTCCTGGAGGAGACCTTAGTACAGCACAAATTGCCCAGCGTGCGCCAGAGTGCCCTGGACTACTTCATGTTTGCAGTGCGCTGCCGGCACCAGCGCCGAGAGCTTGTGCACTTTGCGTGGGAGCACTTCAAGCCTCGCCGAGAGTTTGTCTGGGGGCCCCGTAACAAGCTGCGGAAGTTCAGGCCCCAGACTGTACCCCGGCCACTGTTGGGACTAGGGCAGGCAGATAAAGATGAGGGCTCCAGGGACCCCRCCCAAGAGGCTGGCACCCAGGGTCGGACGTGTGGATCTGGAAGGGACCTGAGTGGGGACAGTGGAACAGCTGAGGATCCCTCACTACTAAGCGCAAAGCCCCAGGATGTGGGAACCTTGGATGGGGACCAAAGGGATGAGGCTAAGTCTCTGAGTCCCAAAGAAAGCAAGAAGAGRAAGTTGGAGGGGAACAGACAGGAACAGGTCCCAGGGGAGCCGGATCCCCAGGGTGTCTCTGAGGTAGAGAAAATTGCCCTCAACCTTGAGGAGTGTGCCCTCAGCCCTATCAGCCAGGAACCCGGGGAGGCTGAACAGCCCTGTCCTGTGGCCAGGGTGGCTAATGAGGTAAGAAAACGGAGGAAGGTGGAGGAAGGGGCTGAGGGTGATAGCGTAGCCAGTAACACTCAAGGGCAGGCCGGTGCCCTGCCTCCTGCCCCTTCAGAGTGTCCTGAGTCCCAAAAGGATGGGAATGGGCCAGAGGACCCGAAAAGCCAGGTGGGACCAGAGGACTCCAAAAACCAGGTGGGGCCAGAAGACCCAAAAAGCCAGACAGGGCCAGAAGACCCAAAAAGCCAGGTGGGGCCAGAACAGGCTGCCTCTAAGAACCTGGTAGAAGACCCTGACCCTGACACTACAGGAACCTTAGTGGATGAGTCAAAAGAGTTGGCAAGGATTGAGGCCTCTGCTGAACCCTCAAAGCCTTAGAGGTGCATCTCAGTCCTACTCAGCCCACTGCAGGGGGTTTCTGTCCCAGAGCTCTGTTGTTGGCTCTTCTTGGTGCCCCACAGTGCTGGCCTCTCCCTAGTGGTCACTGAAGTGGCCACCAGAGGAACTGAGGCCCTGCCCTCAGGGAAGGCCAAGGCCTTCAGAAGCCTCCTTACCTCACTGTGTCCTCCTCCACTGCCCTCTGAGCCCTGTGTTGTGAACAGACCCTAAGGGTCTAGGGGGAGGGGCCTCTTTTCTTAGTCTGGTGCCAAATGAGGCCTTTTCTGAATAAACTCTTTAGACTTTGTCTTTTGGTGTGGCCCATGTCCTGTTTGGTTGCTTGTGACCTCTAGCCTCTCTTGTCCCCAGTTGAGAGCATCATGGCCAGTGCCATTCACGGTATTTGGTCTACACAGCTCTTGCTGGGAACAGGTTCCAAGCACAAACACACCACACATGCTTCAAAATATACAGCCTTCTGAAAGCTGGATGTGGTGGCCCATGCTTTTAAATCCCAGTCCTCAAGAGAGAGAGGACTCTCGAGTTTGATGTCAGCCTGGTCTACAAATCAAGTTCCAGGACAGACAGGGCTGTTATATAGAGAAACCCTGTCTTGAGGTATGTGTTTTTGTGGATATAAGGCTGGATCATCAGCCCCTTAGCTGGTACATCGCCTGGAACAGTGCTGGGTTTGCATGTCTACAAGTCTAGAC